>CAHIKZ030002595.1:147500-247348 GCA_903632075.3 Acanthosepion pharaonis
GGTCGACCGACTTCTTGGACTGTTTATTTAGTCACCCCGAAGGCAGATTAAAGAGTTCAACCGAGTCAGCCTGTCGTCGACCGAACTTCTGGACTGAACGGCTCAAAGTTTTATTACGTATGGAATAGTCCATTATGTTATTAGGGTAAGGTGATTACCCAACGCCTTCTTTCCGATTCTTTTTTGAAGGACGAGTCAGCATTTGTCGTTCGTCTTTTCCGACAGGAAAATTATTTTGCTTGCCAAATATTTTTTTTGGGATCTCAATTAATCATGAAAAAAAATATTAATCTAAGGATTCGATCTCTTGATAGATATGAACAAAGAATGAAAAACATTCTTCTTGTTCATTAAAGAATTCAACTTCATAGGCAAATAATTTCGTATTTATTACTTTATGGAATAGTCCATTATGTTAAAAAATTTCTGACAGTTTTCCCAATGAAAACTTTTCAGTCACCCCCTTATTTCCACAGGACGCCTCAATTGGGGGCACGTCTTTCCATTCAAATGCAGAGACGAAATATTCAAGTTTGATCGTGCGGTTAAAATAGTTGAACTCACAGCCATTAAATAGACAGGTTGACGGACATAGAATTGTCAGAAGTCCTTTATTTGAATTTTTAATTTTCTAATAAAAGATATGACATTTTTATGACGGGTTGTTTTGATGTGAAAATCGTTGAAGAAATTTTCTATTGGGGGAACAAATTAATCCAACTGACAGAAGAAATTTAACATTTTTGATGTGACAATACTTAGAAATTTTCTAATATTTTCTCGTTACTCAATCACAGAAGACAAAAGATATGTTATTTTTATGTGACAATACGTAGAAAATGACAAGAAAAACAAAAGGCATATTGTTTTGATGTGACAATAATTACAAATTTTCTTCAACTAATCTTATTCATATTTGTTCAATTAAAGTCAATTAATCCAAAAAGGGTTTTTATCTCTATTTGTACAAAAATAGAATTAAAAATATTTTCTTTATTACTTTCCGAAAACTTCAATAAAATGTTAAAATTATTTGTTTATTCTTTTTTGTGTTTAAAAAATTTAACTCTTTTCGCCGAGAATTACTCTTTTCGTTTTTTACTCACATTCAATCTGCGCCATTTTGCCTGAATTCATCTTCTGTCGTTATTAATTTGAAAACAAATGGCTAACGTAAATTCACTTTATCGTCATAAGTAATAAACAAAACACATTTTGTGGCAATATCTTAGTCGTTGGGTTCTAGGTGCCTATAAATAAATATGAATATAATGAGGACTCTAGAACATTCGTCTAAGGGGCCTTCGTTTAAGGAACACTGGTCTAAGAAATATTGGTCTAAAGCAGGGTTAGGAAAACTACAGCCCACGAGCCACATTTGAAAGAGAAAGTTAACAACACCAAATAATTCTCACAAGCTATTTGACGCATAATTTTAACAAACTATTAAATGACTGCAGTCAGATACATTTTTAGTCACCCTCATTTCAATTTCAAACATTTTCATGAATTTCATTGGATGTTAAATAAAAATAAGCCTCGAGAAATTTCCATAACAAAACAGTCAAAATTTGTGCAAATATAGGCTCAACCGACACAAAATTTATTTCCCAAATTCATCCCTAATTTAAAAGTTTCAAGAAATCCTATTGGCTAAAAAATAAAAATATAACACTCATCCACGCATTTCTCAGAAAAATCCGCAGCAGCTAGCAAGCCCCGTTAGAGCCGATTTCGTTGTTAAAAAAAAAAAAAAAACTATAAATAGAAATAGTAAACGAATTTTCGTCACATTTGAGACTCACACACGCGAAAGATACACACGGGAATTATGTGCCGCCAGAGAAACAAATTTCCTTTATGAGAGATTAGAAAAATTTACACAACAAAGTTTTTCACTCAATATCTTTTATAGAATTTCTTTTGTCTATGTTAAATTCAACCTTTTTAATTAAAGGCAGACAACTTTTTAGACATTGAACATTTCCGAAACAGCAAAGAACCTTTTCTCTAAAATATACCTTTGCACACATCATTACAAACAAAGAAATTGTAAATTCTGTATATAAAATTTAATCTGTTGTTTCAAACATGTATTTTTGTCGTGATTGAATATCGTTACCATTTGGCCATTTCTTATAATTTAATGTTTGTGGATATTGCATATTTTATTTGAAGCACAATCTTAAATATTCACGCAGCCTTCTTAGATCCACTACACATTACCCACTACACATTGAGTCATTGAGATCCATCTGCTGATGAGTTACTTTGTCTTTCAAATAAATCTGTTATATGCGAACTTAATTCTTCAAAATAACAATAATTTTTTTTTTAAACTGAATTACTTTGTTTTCAAACAAATCTGTTCCATGTGAAGTTTATACTTTAAAATCTAATTTTTTTTCTTTAAATTTAGTTCCTATGTGTTTTACGTGAAGCTTCTAATTTAAAACATTAGTAAGAATTGTTTTTTTTATTTCTTTACGCAGAGTTAATGTTTTTCAAATAAATGTTTTCTACTTTATAATATTAATTAATAAAAATAATTTTTTAGACAAGATTATTTTGTCTTTCAAATGTGTTTCAGATGAAACTTCAACTAAAGAATACTTGTTAATATTTTTTTTCTTTAAATTAGGTTAAACTAGTCTTTGTCTTTCAAATAAATGTATTTCATGTGAATCTTCTATAGTACTTTAAATATTAATTAATAAAAATTAATAGCATTTTTTCTTTAAAAGCCTTTTTTTGCCTATTTTAAATATTAATTATTTTGAGTTAATACACTATGCGGCCCAATAAAATTGAATTTTTAAATGTGGCCCTTCCAATGAAAAGATTGCCCTCACCTGACCTAAATGAACACTCGTCTAAAAAATTCGTCTCGAGTAGGGGTTGGCAACTTCTTTGCCTCCACGGGCCGGATCGAGTGTCAATGATGAATAGCGAACAGGGGGAAGGCCATAATAGAATAATTATGGAAAATTATAAATGCTAAAATCTAATCACAAGTGTTGACTATACATTAAAATAATTTGTATTAACCACAGATGAATGTACTAACCGAAAAAAAGAAAAAAAACATTAATTTAATTTAAGACATCGTTCGAATCATTTGTTTCAAAAATCTTTAAAATAAATAGCTAGCAAAAATATTAATGGGAGCATGACGTTTTCTGTTCTTTGAAAATATTAGGCTTCAAACTTGTTGATGCCAAAAGCAAGATATTATCAAGAGGATTATCAGTTAATCTTGTTCGGAAATTATTCTTAGTTTGTTTCAAATTGGAAAATAATTGCTCACGCTGATAAGTGCTTCCAAACAAAGATGCCATCTTTTTCGGATAATTCACTAGGTCGATCTTATTGTTCTTACTTGGAAAAATACATTTTGCCTAGAAATCAATCAAGGAAACATCTTCAGAATTAAATTTAGATCTCAATATGTCGTCACTCTGCATATCAATCAATTCCATTTGAAAACATTCTGATACCATCTCCAACTCCACATTAAATGGCAGCGCGAACAATTTAAACTGATTTGCATCAAGACAAAAGTCAGCAAAACGTGATGCAAATTAATTTCTCAAGTCCAGGATTATATTCATAAACACCTCCGAATCATGTGGTTTTTGTCCTTGAAATGATAGAAAATGCGCATATTTTTATTTCGAAGTTAGTATTCCCACAACTGTAGCTTCTTTTTAAAGACAACAATTGTTATAATAATAATAATAATAATAATAATAATAATAATAATAATAATAATGGACTATTCCATACTTAATAAATACTGTGCCTCAGGAGGAAATCAGGAGAGTCAGTAGTTCAAGTCAAGTCAAGAGTCGAGTCAGAGGCAGTCCGAAACAGAGTCGCGTTCCTTACTGCAAGACATTGGAATAGTGATACTGGTCGAGACTACATTGTTCTCTCTACTAAACCTGATTGTTCATACTAACACTTCTACTTCTCTGTATATATTCCTGTTTGTAATATATCTGTGTTATTACATACCTGTGTTCGAGTTCTTTTTTATTGGTTCTACCTTGGACTATCACCGTGGTACAAAGAACCGGGCGATAACAACAATATTGTTCTACATTTCATTTAGGAACTGAGTTTTACCTTCAAGTTGTAAATTTAAATGTGACACAATATCCACAATAATTGCAAAAGTTGCAAGCCAATGAGGATCTCGAAAATGTGAACTTATCTACACGTTTGATTTCGAGAAATATCGCCACATCTTTTCTTTAAGACACTTACTTTTTTGTAGCAGTGATCTTCGGCTAAGCCAGCGTACATCATAGAAATAAGCAAGATCACCATATTCTGCCTAAGTACAGCGTATCACAAAAGTGAGTACACCCCTCACATTTCTTCAAATATTTAAGTATATCTCTTCATGGGACAACACTGACAAAATTACACTTTGACACAATGAAAAGTAGCCTGTCTGCAGCATATATAACAGAGTTAATTTATTTTTCCCTCAAAATAACTCAAAATATAGCCATTAAAAGCTAAATCCCTGGCTGGCAAAAAAGTGAGTACACCCCTTAGGAAAAGTTGTCAATATTAACATACAACATGTCAACTGTCAATATTTTGTGTGGCCACCATCATTATCCAAAACTGCCTTTACTCTCCTGGGCATGGAGTTTACCAGAGCTTCACAGGTAGTCACTGGAATGCTCTTCCACTCCTCAATGACGACGTCAGAGCTGGCGGATATTTGAGACTGCGCACCTCCACCTTCTGCTTGGGGATGGCCCAAAGATGTTCTATTGGGTTCAAGTCTGGAGACATGCTTGGTCAGTCCATCACCTTTTACCCTCAGCCTCTTCAGTAAAGCAGTGGTTGTCTTGGATGTGTGTTTGGGGTCATTGTCATGCTGGAACACTGCTCTGCGACCCAGTTTCTGGAGGGAGGGGATCATGCTCTGCTGCAGTATTTCACAGTACATGTTGGAGTTCATGTTTCCCTCAATGAAATGTAACTCTCCAATACGTGCAGCACTTATGTAGCCCCAGACAATGACATTCCTACCACCATGCTTGACTGTAGGCATGACACATCTTTGTACTTCTCACCTGGTCGCAGCCACACATGCTTAAGGCCATCAGAACCAAACAAATTAAAATTCGTCTCATCAGACCATAGGGCATGGTTCCAGTAATCTATGGGCTTTGTTGACATGTCTTCAGCAAACTTTGCGGGCTTTCTTGTGTATTGCCTTCAGAAGAGGCTTCCTCCTGGGGTGACAAACATGCACACCAATGTGATGTAGTGTGCGGCGTATGGTCTGAACACTAACAAGCTGAATCTCAATGTCTTTAATCTCTGCAGCAATGCTAACAGCACTCCTACGCCGATCTTTCAAAGAAAGCATTTGGATGTGACGTGCTCAGCACGTGCGCTCAGCTTCTTTGGACGACCTATCCGAGGCCTGTTCTGAGTGGACCCTGCTTTTTTAAAATGCTGGATGATCTTAGCCACTGTGCTGCAGCTCAGTTTCAGTGTGTTGGCAATCTTCTTGTAGCCTTGGCCATCTTTATGTAGTGCAAAAATACGTTTTTTTTAAGATCCTCAGAGAGTTCTTTGCCATTTGGTGCCATGTTGGAACTTTCAGTGACCGGTAAGAGAGAGTGTTAGAGCTGCACTACAAATTTGAATACACCTGCTCCCCATGAACACATGGGCATAGTTACACTAATGAGTCACATGACATTTTGGAGGGAAAATGAAAAGCAGTAATCAATTTAGACATTTAGGAGTGTAGTTTCTTAGGGGTGTACTCACTTTTTAGGGGTGTAGTTTCTTAGGGGTGTACTCACTTTTGTTGCAGAGAAGGACGGGGAATAAGCTCAGGGTGTCAGATATCGATTAACATTATATTTGTATATTTGAAGATTATACTCATCGGGGGAAGCAAGTAAAGGGAAGGGAGTTCCACAGACAGGAAGTGCGAGAGAAGAAGATGTTTGAGAAGAAGAGACGGTTAAATTTAACCATTTTGACATTACCTAATGGTGACCACCAACCGGAAGGGAAAGCTATGACAGCAAAAACACAATTAAAAATGCGTCGCATACGCAGACCTCAGTACATCATTTCCGTTCATACAACACAAAAATAATAACAATAATATATACAACTTATAGCCAAGTTATTAGCCATAACCAATTGATATAACATTTGAAATATGAGAAGCAGGGTGGAGTAATGGATAGCGGCTCAGATTGAGGAATCGGAGAGCTGAGTTCGAATTTCAGTTGAATTCATTACATTAACTTAAGTGCTAATACCCTTTGCAAAGTTATGAATGCTCTTCTTCTCTCCCATCTATGGGTAAATAGCAGGACATACCGGATGGCAGCTGGTCTACTGCGGGAAAAAATCTGCCTCGTTAGTCATGTATCGAAAAGATACACGATCGACTAAGCGTGTATCACGCATGGCACATAACTGACTGAATATGAGACGAGGCTTTCGAATGCAATAAAAGGCCGCCATTAAAAGATTAGAATTATACAGATGTAAAATTATTAAATAAAAAATTAATTATTACTCTTAAACAATGATTAATTTGCTTAAAGATTTATAAAATTAACCTTGATTAATTTGGCTCTGTATTCTTGCAAAACTGTAAGAGTTTTATTTTTAATTTTATTCGTAGGAAAAAAATTTTGATGACGATGAATGCAAAACGAAGAAATGTAGATGCCGAATTTTCTAAGATATTTGGACATTAGATTAGTTTTTCATTGAGCACAGTGGCAATCTGGTTTGTCTCATATATCAAGAAAGCATTGTTGTGAATAAGGTAGCAACCATTGTGAAAATTTTAGGAAATCTACTGAACAAGAAAGGAAAGATGAAATTGAGTGGTTGAAGTTTAGTTTTGAAAAATAAACGTCATTTTTGAAAAAGAAAAAAAGATGAAAATATGGCAACTACAATTGCCAGCAATGAAGTCTCATAACTTATCACTGAAAAGATGAAACCTTTTACAGATGATTTTTTTTTAAGGAATGCTTACTGGCAGTTTTGTATATTGTTTGACCAGAAAATAAAAACGTCTTTATTTGAAACTATCAGCTTTTATCCGAGGACAGTCACACAGAGGTTTGAAGAAGTGTCAGCAAATGTAAAAGATAAATTAATCAACGCCTGCAGTGAATTATTATTCAATTACAGTCGAAGATAGTAAAGACTAAAGTGACATTACACAAACTGATGTCTTTGTGAGAGGAGTGACTTCAACTTTTCAGATCTTTAAAGAATTTGTTCAGTTAATTCCTTTGAAGGACAGCGTAACCGTAGCAGACATCTTTGAAGATTTATTGAAAAGTTTGCTTATTCGAAGCTAATTAGCATCACAACTGATGATGCCCCAGCAATGGTAGAACAAAAAAAGGCTTTGTTGTACTACTGCAAGAACATATGAAAAGCCTTGGAATCACACTACAACCTGTTAAAATTTATTACATTCTCCATCAAGAAACATTGTGAGCCAAGTCTTTGAAATTTGAGAATGTTATCGATATTGTTGTGAAGGCCGTGAATCTGATCCTACCTTGTGGATTAAATCATCATCAATTTAAAGGTTTGGTATGTTTGGTTTTACGGCATATCAACCTCAATGGGTTATTTAATGCCGACAACCTTTTTTTTTACCTGGTAATATTCTTGTTGTGTCAAAAATCTATTTCTGTTAATATTTTTTCCCTCAAAAACGTATAGCTAGTAATATTTTTTCAAAAACGTATAGCTGGCAATATTGTTTTTTCAAAAACGTATTATCAGAGGCCTTGCTGTTGGACGCAGTTCATCGTCCCGCCCAGGACACGGATGCAATTTATCGTCATACCCAGGACGCGGATGTAGTTTATCGTCTTACCAAGAACGCGGATGTAGTTTATCGTCTTACCCAGGACGCGGATGTAGTTTATCGTCATACCCAGTACACGGATGTAGTTTATCGTCTTACCCAGAACGCGAATGTAGTTTATCGTCTTACCCAGGACGCAGATGTAGTTTATCGTCATAACCAGTACACGGATGTAGTTTATCGTCTTACCCAGAACGTGGATGTAGTTTATCGTCTTACCCAGGACGCAGATGTAGTTTATCGTCATACCCAGTACACGGATGTCGTTTATCGTCTTACCCAGGACGCGGATGTAGTTTATCGTCTTACCCAGGACGCGGATGTAGTTTATCGTCTTACCCAGGACGCATCAATTTAAACAGTTTTTGCGAGATACAGTGTATCACAAAAGTGAGTACACACCTCACGTTTCTTCAAATATTTAAGTATATCTCTTCATGGGACAGCACTGAAAAAATTACCTTTTGACACAATGAAAAGTAGTCTGTCTGCAGCATATATTCCCAAACACGCCTTTTTACTCTTGTTCTCAATCCTCTGTAACCCCTTGTGTGCTAGTGGCACTCCCGCCTTGCTTGGGGTGAATTGCCGTAAAAAAAATTATGTAAGTCGAGTTGTAGCCGTGTCATGACCCAACTTGTGTCGACTCGCAAGCCGATTACTATAAAATTTATTTACAATATTTTAAGAATGGAAGGAAAAAAATAATTGCAAAGCAACGATATAATCAAATAATTTTGAATTGAATCTAATACTGTTTCTTCCGTTCTCTTTGGTTTTAACTTATTCCCGCGCAGACCGAAGCATAAAATAGCCTGACTAAAACCGTTTTTTACTAGTTAGGAGTGGAATTTGGACCTGGACTTTTCGGACCTGTCGTTGACCGAATTTTCAAGTCAATTTTGGTGTCGAACTGGACACGTCCGATCCAACAGAGTCCAACTTAAATCTCTGGTCATGACTCCCTTCGACTCGTTCGTCTAATAAGTTGAGTGGACTCATTGGGCATTGATTCTTGCAGGCCGATCAAAATTCCTTCGCGGGGCGTAGATTGCCGACCCCAGCTTTAGACCAATGTTCGTTAAACCAATCTGACTTAGATATGTTTCTCTTAGACCAATATTCTTTAGACCAGCGTTTCACAAACTTTTTACCCTTACGTAACCCTTAAAATAAATTACATATCTCAATGCGCAAAAAAAAAAAAATTATATACCATATCTTCCTCATTTTATTTTCATTGTACTTTACGTGGTAAATAACATAGTATATATTTTTTTGAATAACTGCTTTAAGGAAAAATTATTACTTCTTTGTTAAATTTTTCGGTAATGCTAAATAAAATTCATACTGTTCGTTTATAATACTTTATCAGGAAGTTTTTTTTCACACACAAAAAAATTTCTAAATTCATACGTAAAAAAATAAAAATATGTAACCAATATCATATACCTATAATATAAATGTAAACAGAATATTACAATAACCAATAATATAAATGGTTCAGTTCAACATTCCAACCACCTGAAGAAGTCTAGAGCGCTCAACGGCCGAAATGTTGTGATAAACATGGCGACAAAGATGAGGACAACAGTCCGAATAATGTAAATAGTGAACCAAGAATATATTGTGTGTATTTAGTAATATTAGGTATATGAAATTAAATAAAAGTCAAAAGTGCATTAGCTCATCTTAGCTGTTCATGCGGAAAACTTGGGGACCTTTTGCGGAACCTTAGGGTCCCGGGGCCCCCCGGTTGAGAAACTCTGCTCTATTATATACTCTATACTGTTTCTCTATACTGATCCTTATACGAATTACTATTCGGCGATTACTATTTGATTATTAGTGCGAGTATTATTTGAAGGCGTTAAAACTACCGGTATCTACATTTACAAAGTCTCGTCTACAACGAGAATTTCGGATGCGATAACGAGTATTCGTTGACCGAACGAACGTTAAAACGAGTCAGCGTTCGAACATCACAAAAGAAAGTTTCACTGGTTCCAAGGTTCGTCAAAAGTCAAGTAAAGACGAACTTTAAATAAAAACTAGCAGGATAACCCGCCTTCGACCGGGTGTTTCATTACTGGGAATTTTTGCCGTTCACTTCGAGCAGTTTAAGTCTAAAGTCAGCCCACCCGAAAATCAATATTAGTAACAACAATTGGGTGCAACTGAGGCACATCCCCAATTGAAGTGGGGGTAGCAATTTAAATTGGCGGGTTGCTGATAAGGGTCGTTTTTGCATTTTCAATCTTGCAAGGAAGGAACCTCTTCCATAGACCGTCATAAAATATTCTAAACTCAAACGTAAATAACAAACATAAGTAACCAAGATCATATACCTGTAAATGTAAATAGAACGAAAACAGATAATTGCTGCATCTGTTTTTTAAAAATTTTTATCCTTTACTGGCAATGTTGAAAAGACAAAAGGGAAATCAAGAAAAAATGATCTGTGAACCAATAAATGGGATAAGAAAATGTTACTTTCAGAGCTATTTCATGAAATTCTCGCGGAACCCTTGGGTACCTTGTGCAGAACCTTAGGCTTCCGGGGAACCCTGGTTGAGAAACGCTGCTTTAGACGACTGTTTCTAAATCCATAGAATAATATTGATAGATATGAAGAGAATGAAATAGATATGAATAAACCGAGATCAACAGAGAGAAGCACATGATTCTCGATGAGATACTAATGCTCACTTGATGTTTGTGTGGTTTTTAATCGATCCACCCCCCAAGCAAGGCGATAAAGCCTCTAAGACGCAATGGGGGTTACTGAGAGCTAGAGAATAAGAGAGAGAAAAAAACAGTATTAAAGAGATCGAACAATAAAAGAACAAGAATTAACAAGACGTAAGATAAAGATTGACATTGAATTTACATTCTTGAAGATCAAAGTTGACTGGGAAGCAAGAACCCGGAAGAGAGTTCCACAAATGAGAAATGCGATAGAAGAAACTGTCAACATAGAACTTACAGCTACATCTAGCCATTTCATCTAGTACTACGCTGAAATTCATAGTCTAGGTGCCACCGAGGAAAGTAATATTTATTTTGAAAAATATAAAAATGTGGAACAAGGCCAAAAGGGTGGATGAAAAAAAAAGGCAGGTCTTTATCTATCTTATAAATAATCTTAGCTAGCTAAAATTACTGACCCTAACTTACCACGGTATTCCTTACACCAAAATAACACATTCTTAATTACCATTTTTACTACAGTCACTATAATACCACCGAGTCTCTATGAAATCCTAACTAGTTTCCATACGTACAGTTTGTCTTGGGGCTGGGTAAAAATAACAGCTTTTAACAATGAACCCTCAAAGAATATTTTACCATAAAAGGAAGTGATATTTATTTTGCGTAATACCAAAATGTGGCACAAGACCCAAAGGGGGATATGGGTAGACTGGTCTTCAATCTGTCTTTTAATAAGCAACAGGATTACCGTGTATGAAAGGATATATGAAAACGAAAAACATTATTAACGGAGCGAGAACAATAAAAGAACAGAAATTATGAAGACAGATTGATGTTGCATTTAAATTTTTCAAAATTAAACTTGACTGGAAAGCAAGAAACCGATAAAGAGTTCCACAAGCGAGAAGTGTGAGAAAAGAAACTGTTAGCATAGAATTTATGGTTAATTCAACTGTAAAATGATGATACCTTGGCGCCAATTTAGTACTGCACTTAAATTTATAGTCTAAGTACCATAGAGGAGAGTAATATTTATTTTGTAAAATGTAAAATTGTGTCACAAAGCCAGAAATGGTGGGCGGGGGGGTGCATGTAAAAGGCTGTTCTTCTGTCTTATAATAAAACCCAGCTAGCCACCATTACTGACCCAAACATACCACAGTATTCCTTACACTAAAACAACACATTCTTACTTACCATTCTTACAACAGCCACCATAATGCCTTAGAGTCTCTATGAAGTCTTAATTAGTTCCCAAATGTACAATTTGTTTGGAGTGGGGAGGATAAAAATAACAACTTTTAAAAATGAAATATGAATAATTACAACGATAACATAGCGGAAAGTAATTTTTTAATACAAAAGACCAAAAGGGGAGATGAAGAAGCTGGTCTTCAGTCTGTCTTATCTTAAACTTATCTAGCCACGATTACTGACCCAAACATACCACAGTATTCCTTACACCAAAACAATCTTTCTTACTATTCTTACTACAGTCACCACAATACCTCAGAGTCTCGATAAAGTCCTAACTAGTTCCCATATGTACAATTTGTCTGGGAGGGCGGGGAGGAATAAAAATAACAACTTTTAAAAATGAAACCCCAATGAATATTTTACCATAAAAGAAAGTAATATTTATTTTGCGTGATTCAAAAATGTGTCACAAGGGCAACAGTGGGAATAGCGGAAGGTTGGTCTTCAATCTGTTTTATAATTAAACTTACTTAGCCACAATTACTGTTCCAAACAATAACACAATATTCCTTACGCCGAAACATCACATTCTTAATTAACATTCTCACTACAGTCTCCAAAATACCTCAGGGTCTCTGTGAAGTGCTAACTAGTCTCATACGTACAATTTGTCTGTCGGGGTAGAGAATAATATAAAACACTTTAAAATAAAACGTCAATAGAGAAAAATTCAAGGACACATGGCCCAATGGATAAAGACGTTTGTTAGATCCAGTGACTAGACCCAAAGAGTTGTGAGTTCAATACCAGGCCACAGCAGTGGTGAACCAAAACTTGCAGAGTTGAGTTAAAGGGAAATAACTGAGACAGAAGAGATATAGCACGTGGAATTAGAACAATCTACCGCGGTGGACGAAATAAAGAGTTCGGTTCGAAATTCCAATCATCTGAAGAAGGCAAGAGCGTACAACGGCCGAAACTTTGTGAATATGGCAATGAAGAAGAGGATACCTCACAGATTTTCCGAAATGTTGTGAATATGGCAATGAAGATAAATAGTCTGCAAGTAAATACTACATCATAATACATCATCTCAGAGATATAGAGGCCGAAACGTTGTGAATATGGCAATGAAGATGAAGATAACAGCTCGAATAATGTAAATAATAATAATACCTCATTTCAGAGATATAGACAGAGAGGAAAGTTCATCCGCACAATTACCATGGAAGTATTTATAGACAAGACACAGGGAAGCGATGTTACGATAGACAGAAAAAGAAAGCTGATTTTTAAATATTTCATTTCCCGACTATTCGTCGTATGTAAGCAAAGAGACATTTTGAGAGACATTAAACTATTCATGAGTTTGCCTGTTCATTTTTTTTCTTGTGTCCAACTTTATGATTTTATTCTTCTGCATGGCAGGGTTTTTCCAGACTGAGGAAATATTGACTGATTGATTCGTATCTTATGGCTTATCAACCCTTTGCAGGTTATTTAAAGCCAGAAAATATTTGTTAGATTGTAATTTTTTTTTTCGTCGGGAGGGGATAATAATGGTTTTAGTGATACAAGTCTTAGTATTTAACCCAAAGATGGGGAAGAGTTGAATTCATACCTTTCCCAAGGGTATTTGCGCACAGAGGATAAAGGTGTTGGTTAGATTCAGTGACAGGAACCAAAGAGTGTGAGTTCAATACCCGGTTAAGTCAGTGGAGAACTTTCAGAGGGAAATTAACAGGAGATAACTGATAACTGATATCCATAAGACATGGTACGTGGAAGTGGAACAGTCTACCCCACTGAGCGAAATAGAGGGTTCAGTTCGATATTCCAACCACCTGAAGAAGGCCGGAGCGTTGTGATAAACATGGCAACAAAGATGAGGACAATAGTCCGAATAATGTAAATAGTGAACCAAGAATATGTTGTGTGTGTTTAGTAATATTAGGTATATGAAATTAAATAAAAAGACAAAAGTGCATTCGTTTATCTCATCCATTCTCGCGGAATCCTTGGGGACCTTTTGTGGAACCTTAGGTTTCCGGGGACCCCTGGTTTAGAAAAACTGCTCTATTCTATCGTCTATACTATTTCTCTGTACTGATCCTTATATGAATTACGATTCGGCGATTACTATTTGATTATTAGTGCGAGTATTAATTGATAGTGTTACTACTACCGGTATCTGTATTTACAAAGTCTCGTCTAAAACGAGAATTTCGAATCGGGGAAGAGGTGGATTCATACCTTTCCCAATGGTATTTGCGCATAAGTAAATATAATGAAATCAACGGGAATTTGGACTTGACTCTCCGATAAACAATTCCAATCCATTATCCATTGAACTTACCGCACATCCAAACATACAGTACCTGGTATTCCCGAGCGGTCACCCATTTAGGTACTGACCAGACTCGACGTTGCTTCACAGCACTAAACGTACGAGAACCGTTGTGTTCAACGTGCTATGAACAAAAGCTCATTACACCACCCGCACACCAAATCTTATGGTTTTTTTGGTATTCCCAAGCGGTCATGCATTTAGGTACTGACCAGATTGTTAGTTATCTCCTGTTAATTCCCCTGACCAAATTCTTCACTGCCTTAAATGGTTACTGGAATTAGGTTTATAATACCCAGAAATTCATACACAGATGTCCTCAAGGACACATGGCACAGCGGATAAAGACGTTGACTAGAGCCAGTAACAGGACCCAAAGTGTGTGGAGAACTTGAAGAGGGTAATTAACAGGAGATAACTAATAAGTGACATCCATTAGACATGGGAATTCAATTGATGGACGCAGCGAGTTCGTTCATCGGCGGGCCGGGATGATTTCCGGCCAGATCCACATAGCAAGGACGTTCGAATATCTGCTTCCATTAACGCAGGAAGTCCTCGTCGGAAAAGGCCCGTTCGGCAACGAGCCCCTCGTAGGAGAGGTCGCTGTCGAGGACCCGTTCGGCGACCGACTTTGGTTGTGGAGGTTCTGCAGGAACTCCCACCTTCACCGCCTGTATCGCTCGCCTGGTAACGGTCCTAGAACAGTCTACTCCAGTGAGCGAAAATAACAGGTGACCTTCCAACCACCTGAAGAAGTCCGGAGCGTACAACGGCCGAAACGTTGTAATAAATATAAGCGACAAAGATGAGGACAATAGTCCGAATAATGTAAATAATGTACATAATACCTCATCTCAGAAATATAGACAGATACTGAAAGGCCGAAACGTTGTAATAAATATGGCGACAAAGATGAGGACAATAGTCCGAATAATGTAAATAGTGTACATAATACCTCATCTCAGAAATATAGACAGATACTGAAAGGCCGAAACGTTGTAATAAATATGGCGACAAAGATGAGGACAATAGTCCGAATAATGTAAATAGTGTACATAATACCTCATCTCAGAAATATAGACAGATACTGAAAGGCCGAAACGTTGTAATAAATATGGCGACAAAGATGAGGACAATAATCCGAATAATGTAAATAGTGGTAGTCAAATAATAAAATTAATAATAAAATAAAAAAAAAAAAAATAATAATAATGAAAATTTATTGTACTAAGATACGCATGTTAGTAAACAAAAAACCCCAAAAGACCTTTACTTTGTACCTCCTTAAAAATTTGGTTTTGATCAGTCATTGGCTAACTTGCGTTAGTCCGTCACATCCTCTAAAATAGCGGTTGTGGCGGACTAACGGAAGTCACAGAATGTTATATTTAGGTTCACAATATTTTAATGCAGCATAAAATGTTAAAAAAATAGTGTTTTTTTTATCCAAATATTTTAAACAGATTATAGAAAGCTATGACGAGTCTCTTGTGGGTCACTTTTATAACCACACGAACTGCAACAAATGTGAAAAAAAACACACAAAAAAAAAACAACTGTCAGATCTTCCGTCCGTGAAGCCAAACCACAATAAAAATAAAATCAGGAAACATGTGCAGAGAATGGCTGCAGTGTTTGTTCATATCGAAGGCCAAAACAGACGCTGTGATATTTAGATTCCATTCAAACCATTCCGTTTGTGTCCAGAACAAGTTTCTTTTTTTATTTCTTAAAACCAGGCAAAGGTCATCTGAGAAAGAAATTAAAAGACAAAAATTGTGCTCTCCAAAATGAACAATATCCTGCAATATTTGGACATCTCATTCGACTGTAATTGTCAGTAATATGTACATTCGGATCATTAGGAGTGCGTTCGATACTCACAAAGAAACTGGGGTACCTTTTACTAAACAGAGGTACCCTTTCAAAATAACATGGATATTGCTTATACAGTTAAATCCGGATTAAAACAGATTTAATATTCTGCGGCACGTTCAACGGTTCACTTAAGTATTTCGGGGGATTAGGGCCGTATCGCGTTAAAACATGGATTCATCTAAGTTAAGCAACGTCGAGCATGGTCAATACAAAGCTGGGTGACCGCTTGGGAACACCAGGTGATATTGGCTTGAATGTGCGAGTGGCATAGGGACTTACGGCCATATCATGTTGGAACAGTAGTTCTCGTACGATCAAAGAAGTTAAGCAACGTCGAGCCTTGTCAGTGCCTAGCTGGGAGACCGTTTAGGAAGACCAGGTGATGTTCGATTGGATGTGCCAGTGATATAAGGGGCATACGGCCATATCGCGTTGGAACACCGGTTCTCGTACGATCATCTAAGTTAAGCAACGTCGAGCCTGGTCTGTACCTAGCTGGGTTACAGCTTGGGAATACAAGGTTCTCCTAGCTTGGATGTGCAGCTGGTGTAAAAACTCCAAATTGTTAATCGGAGAACCGAGTTCCAATTGTTGTTGGGTTATATTCACTTATATTCTTGAGAAAGTTATAAATCCAACTCTTCTCCTCCAGCTATGAGTTAATTAGTCGGACATATCACGAAATCATTCTCATCTCAAAAATAAATTCTTAAAAAATGTTTTCTGGCTTTAAATAACCTGCAAAGGGTTGATAAGCCTTAGAAAACGAATCAATCAAAAACGGAATTAAAAAAATTTCTTAAAAATATTGTCATTAAGGGATTTAAAAAAAACACACAGAAAGACAGTTTTTTTTCTCCGTATTCCTCATTTTTGTCCATTTATCCTGTCTCAGGCAATGTC
Organism: Acanthosepion pharaonis; assembly: GCA_903632075.3. Classification (NCBI taxonomy): domain Eukaryota; kingdom Metazoa; phylum Mollusca; class Cephalopoda; order Sepiida; family Sepiidae; genus Acanthosepion; species Acanthosepion pharaonis. Next base: position 164,438 of record CAHIKZ030002595.1, read on the forward strand.
TAGTAGAATGTCGGGTATATATATATATATATATATATATATATATATATATATATATATGTATGTATATGTGTGTGTGTGTGTGTGTGGGTGTGTATAGGTTAGTTTTATACTTGGATCAGCAAGCATCTATCAAGAAACTCGGACATTTTAGGGTGCGATGAATATATATATATATATATATATATATATATGAAGAAATATACTTTTAAGGTGTGCTATATTTAAAAAAAACACCTTCATGGGTAAATAAAATATAATCAATGAACCCTTAAGGTTGTCTGTCTTCTTAATTAATTTATATATATATATATATATATATATATATATAAATAACATATATTTATCTTTTTTCCTCAGTAATTTTATAATTTTAATCTTAATAGAGATTAATTTTTTAAAATTGGTAAATTTAATTTTTGATTTAAAATTTTATCATATAATTTAATACTTATTAGTTAGAATAAATTCTATTTTAGTCTAACCCCAACATTAAGGCATTGAATAGTTATTATAACCTTAGTTCGTTGTCAAGTTTTTTGAATTCTCGTATACATGTATTTTGATTGGTCATTTCAGCTCATGTGACAGCGTCTCCTCTTACGAGGGGTGGTTAATTAATTTGAACCTTTTCAAACCTTTATTCTACAATCTACATTCAACATCTTCATTTGATAAGACACCAGAGGTGTTAAAACAAAACGGCTATTTTGTAGTGATTTTATAACATATTTATGTTATAATTTTCGAATAAATTTATATATATATATATATGTATGTATGTATATTAATATATATATATAATATGCAATATATACATATATAATATATACAATATATTAATACATACATATATATATATATGTACAATATACACAATATATTATATATATACAATATTAATATATTATATATATTATATTATATTATATTATATATATATATATATATATAAATATATATATATATACTCGACTTTCCCGTCGAATTCAGTCAAGCAGATCAGTTCCCAGGAAACCGACAGCCCAACAACAGCACATGTGATTTGATTATAGTGGTGAAGGTTTCGTGCAGGACCATCCACACGTTTTGAAGAGCCGAATACAGAGACCTGGTGCACTACGTGCCACAAGGTCCCCAAACGACCCTCCGCAGTTTTTGAATTCAGAGTTGTCCTCCTTCTAGACCAGTTGCCATCCAAGGCTATAGAACCCAGTCTGTCCTGCTATTTACCCATAGCTGGAGGGAGAAGAAGAGGATTCATACCTTTCCCAAGGGTATTAGGGTATATATATATATATAGGCTCCCAAAAAAATTTCGCTTGAAGATGGAACAGAGCTCGCTTTAACTCAATTTAATTCAAATAATTATATTGAAGTTTTCGGTTCTTGTTTTGAAACCTGAGACTTCTTATGTCGCGAGTTGGAATCATATTTTTAAATAAATAATATATATATATATATATATATATATATATATATATATATATATATATATATATATATATATATACACACATATATACATATATACACATACATATATATATATATATATATATATATATATATATATATATATATATATATATATATATATATATATATATATATATATATATATATATTAGAAATGGACAAGGTCCGACAATTTATTTATTAAAGACATTTTTATGTTTAACGTTGTTATTTATAGATTCAAGTATTTAAGCAAATGCTCTGTTTATGATAAACAGTATTAAATAATATTTACCGGCCCAGAGGTTAGGCACGTCTGCGTAAATGACGGTTCCGTATAGGATGCAGGTTCGAATCCTGTCAAAGAACGAATATTTTCTATGAAAATTTATCGGACATTCAGGCCGGTAAATGTTATTTAATACTGTTTATCATAAACAGAGCATTTGCTTAAATTCTTGTATCTATGAATAACAACGTTAAACATAAAAATGTCTTTAATAAATATATATATATATATATATATATATATATATCATTTCACCCAGCTAAGTAAGGTGGCTACTGGAGTGAAAGAGAATGAAAAGACTTAGAATGAAATTTCTATTCATGTTCAAATGATAGAGGAGGTATGGGAATCTATCTACAACTATTGGCGAACCAATTTACTCCTATTTAGCTAGAGTCTTAAGCGTACCCTAGACCAATGTTACTTTCTTTTGTCTTCAGCCATTATTTCTTTTCTTTCTTTTTTTTGTCATATTTTTCTAACGGGGTCTACATTATTGCCTAATTCACCTCCATTTTCCTACTTCTCTTTGGTTCCTGCTTTCCTTCTGTCGATCTTTAGTCATTTGCTTCTTTCTCTCTTTTTATTTTCTCCCTCCTTATTCATTATTGCCTCATTCTTTTCCTTTTCTTTTCCTCCTTTTCTTTTTTGCACGGTTTCCCCACCACTTTCTTTAGTCATTTCCTTCCTTTTTTTCTGCATTAATCTTTCTTTTGTTCTTTCTTTCGATTTTTCGTTCTCTCCTTTCTTTCTTATATTTTTATTTTCTGTTATTCTTTTTTTTGTATTTTTTTCTTCTTTCTTTCCTTTCCTTCTTTCTTTCTTTTTAATTTTCGCTTGATTTTTTATTCGTTTTCTTTCATTCTTTTAATTTTTCTTTCTTTTCGTTTATACATTTTCTTTCCTTCTCTATTCTCTCATTTAATTTTCTTTTTCTCCATTCTTTCTTGTTTCACTCGTTCTCTCTTTGTTACTTTTCATTGTTGCGTTGTTTGGTTCTTTCTTTCTTTCTTTCTTTCTTTCTTTCTTTTTCTTTCTTTCTTTCGAGTTATGTCTTTTGCTTTTTTTTTCTTTCTTCTCTTCCGTCTTTGTTTTGCTTTTTGCGCATTTTCTTTTATTCATTTCTTCTCTTCCTCTTTTCTTTTCCTTTTCTATCTTTCCTTTCTTCTATCATGGATTATGTTTTGCCTTTTCCTCCCTTTCTTCCATTTTCTTCTCCTTCTTTTTCTTTCTTTCTATGTTTCCTCTCATTCTAAAATCTATTTTATTTTCTTTTCTTTCTTTCTTTCTTTCTTTCTTTCGATTACTCTCATTTCCTTACTCTTTCAGTAATATTGTTTATTTTTCTTTTTTCTTTTCACAAGTTCTTTCATTGTCTTTCTCTTTTATTTTCTTTCTTTCTTTCTTTCTTTCTTTCTTTCTTTCTTTCTTTCTTACCCATATTGTCTAAATCTTCATTTTCCCCTTCTTTCTTTCTTTCTTTCTTTCTTTCTTTCTTTCTTTCCATTACTCTGTTTTTTTTACTGTCACTAATGTTGTTTATCTTACTTTTTTATTTTCAAAACTTCTTTCTTTGTTTTTGTCTTTCTTCCTCTCTTTCTTTTTTTTCTTTCTTTCTTTCCAACATTTCCAATGTTGATCTTCACTTCTCTTCTTTCTTTCTTTCTTTCTTTCTTTCTTTCTTTCTTTCTTTCTTTTTAACATATACTGTTGATTTTCCCATATTGTCTGTCTTTCTTTTCTTTCTTTTCTTTTTCTTTCTTTTTCTTTCTTTCTTTTTAACATATAATGTTGATGTTCCCATATTGTCTTTCTTTTTTCTTTCTTTCTTTCTTTCTTTTTCTTTCTTTTTTTTTTTAACATATACTGTTGATTTTCCCATATTGTCTGTCTTTTCTTTCTTTCTTTTTTCTTTTCTTTTTTTAACATATAATGTTGACGTTCCCATATTTCTTTATTTTCTTTCTTTCTTTCTTTCTTTTTAACATATACTGTTGATTTTCCCATATTGTCTGTCTTTCTTTCTTTCTTTCTTTCTTTCTTTTTTTCTTTCTTTTTAACATATAATGTTGATTTTCCCATATTGTCTGTCTTTCTTTCTTTCTTTCTTTCTTTCTTTCTTTCTTTCTTTCTTTTTAACATATACTGTTGATTTTCCCATATTGTCTGTCTTTCTTTCTTTCTTTCTTTCTTTCTTTCTTTCTTTCTTTTTAACATATAATTTTGATGTTCCCATATTGTCTTTCTTTCTTTCTTTCTTTCTTTCTTTTTAACATATACTGTTGATTTTCCCATATTGTCTGTCTTTCTTTCTTTTCAAATTTTTTCTTTCTTTCTTTCTTTCTTTCTTTCTTTTTAACATATAATGTTGATTTTCCCATATTGTCTTTCTTTCTTTCTTTCTTTCTTTCTTTCTTTTTAACATATAATGTTGATGTTCCCATATTGTCTGTCTTTCTTTCTTTCTTTTTAACATATAATGTTGATGTTCCCATATTGTCTGTCTTTCTTTCTTTCTTTCTTTCTTTCTAACATATATTTTATTGATCTTCACTTCCCTTCTTTCTTTCTTTTTTTCGTTCTTTTCTTCTTTCTTTCCAGCTGTCAGATTTTTCCATATGCTTTTCCTGATGTTTTTTTTTGCATTCGCTCCCAAATAATTTGTCAATTATGTAGTTGTATTCTTCTTCTTCTTGTTTTTCTTATTTTTCTTCTTCTTTTGTTATTTCGACGCCTCTTACGAAGCAAGCGCGAGTGTAGCTAATGTTCAATTCCACATCCAATCTCTATCAAATGCGAAAAAGTCACTGCGACCAAACCAGCTCCTTTGAAATAGAAACGCTGCCGACAAGCCGAAAACCAGCAGTCGGCACATCTTAAGCATTTCCCAGTGGAACAATCCTCCGCGTTTTTACGTTTATTTATTAATTTAGACTTCGTTAGAGATTCAGAGAAATCAATGCCGAATCATGGGCGATACGCCAAAAACACCTTCAGAGGCGTGATAGGAATGAACCCTTTCAAATCAACTGAAGTCACTAATTAAGTCGCTGTTTTCCCTCTTTTCAAGGATATATCAACACTATGCTTCAGTTATATTTTTTGCTTCTTAAGGATTAATATTGTGTTGATAAATAATACCTCCATCATTATCGCTGCTTACTGATCTGCTTATTAAATATATTTTCGAAACGAGGCTTCCTTCCATAGTAGCTTCTCTTAAGAATGAAATGTTCTGTAGAACGAAACACTACTTTACTTAGTAGTAATTGCTAAGTACGTTATCTTGTTAAAAATGATCAGTAACAGACGCCAAATGATGATGTTTTTACCATACTTAGCTTTGTTCCTTGCAAAGCTACAATTGTTTAACACTCAGTAAGAAATACAATTATATATACTGGGTTTAAAAGTAAAAAATGTCCACATCCTGTAACATTATAATTGTCCATCCTACAAAAAGTTTAATACCTAAAAAACACCCAACTAACTTCTTTTTTCCAGGTTTTCAGATAAGACGGTTAGCTATATTGAAACCATTTTTCGTAAGAATCATTGAAAAACCCTTTCAGTTGTTCAGATAGAAAGAAAACAGGTCCATATTGTTTTGTGTCAGCCCCAACTGAGCAATAGTGAGAGAAAAATGTTACCAATATTCATACTCTGGCTTCCATATTCAAAGTCCATTCAAGAAACATCAAGAGAATAGTGAATAAGTTTTAAAAAGAGGGTACAGTAGAGAAGAAAACTGAACCAGGAGGTCACAACAGGAACAGGATCAATTAAAAAAGGTCCAACTCAATCCATAAGACATTTGGTACGTGAGAGGAATTTCAGCTATGACAGTCCAAAGAGAAATGAAAAAAAAAAGACTTGAAAATGAAATCGTACGTGAAACCTGTGAGGTAGCTTGTTACCCAAGGACAGGATGTTAGAAGGCTAGAGAGGGCGAAGATCACCTTGAATAAGTGAGATAATGACCCTTGAAGAATATATATATATATATATATATATATATTAAATTTATTTGAATGGTTTATGAGCTTTCGATCCTTAGCTATGATTGATTAATGATTAACATAACATTTTATGATCGATTTCATTACGATTCATCTATTAAGTTTGGAGAGTAATTGTAAAATGTTATTGCTCAAAGTAGAGCCCAATAGTGTTATAAAAACCTCGGAGAATATTTAATGAATTCTAAGGTCCAGAGCTTAATCTAACAATTGGACAATTGTACTGTAACACGGGGTATATATATATATATATATATATATATATATATATATATATATATATATAAAGTGCACATAAGTCAACAGAGGCGACAGTCTGTTTCCTGCTATATGCAATCGCCAGGCCTGGCGATTGCATATAAAACAGACTGTCGCCTCTATGTTGACTTTTATGTTCACTTTTATATTTACACACGCTCTATCTCTGATATTGAGCATTTTATCCCATAAATATAGCACACCTTAAGACTATATTTCTTTATATATATATATATATATATATGTGTGTGTGTGTGTGTGTGTGTGTGTGTATTTATGTATAATTAATATATTACAATGAAAGTTTATACATAGTTAAGTACATATATATATATATATAAGGTACAAAAATCACTCCATGCAGTCACCACTTGCTTCAGCCGGGACCGGAACCGGAAGCAGGCCTTGGTGAAGGAGTCCCTCTCCATGTTGGCCAAGGTGTCCCTGATGGCTGCCTTGAGGCTGGCTTGCTGTTCATTTCTCTCTCCAAGAGGCCCCACACGAAATAGTCGGAAGGATAGCAATCAGGCGAGGAGGAAGATTTCCTAAATCAAGTGACCAGTGGTATGGTGAGTAAGTGGTGCCTCTTGAGCACATAAGATTCATAACTCAACTCCCCCTTGGCAATACGCTCGATTGTTCGCCCGTTGGTGCCAATTTCCTTGGCGATTTTTCTCATGGTTTTGCTGGTGGTTCTCCTTGACAACCACGGGAAGATCAGCGACGAACTCGGGCGTCTAGGTGGCGACAGAGCGCTTCTTATGAGTCTTGCATTGTGGTTTGAAATTGTCCTTGTCGTCTGAGGCTCAATATGACTTTGCATGGTCGCAGACCAGGATTTTAGGATATTTATACCATCCAATGATTTACTTGGCTTTGTGGCTGGCATGAAGGCTCTCCCCAACAGTGGCTTGGCGATCCTATTCTGAAGGCATATTGATTACAAAACATCTCGTATGTTTTAGCCTCGAGGTTAAGTTTTATGTGTTCGTTGAGAACATCCCCGCGGGAGTCTAATCCACGGTGTAGCAGTTTGGGAGAAAAAGCTGTCTTAGAAGTGAAGGTCTGAACTGGTGGAACTAAACAATGGAGCGCTCATCTGAACATTTCCCATGGAAATAGAAATAGAATAGGGATAATCCGCAGATTACAGACAGCCTGCCGTTTGTTTTATTGTGTGCAAGTCGGTAGATTTTTCATTTCACCTCGAGCAAGGAAATAAAGGTATATTTTTCATTTCACCTCGAGCAAGGAAATAAAGCCACTAAGACGCAAGCGTTACTGAGCGTTAGAGAATATGAATAAAAAAAGACTATCAATGAGAGAGAATAAGAAATTAAATAAAAGATAGAAAATAAAAGAACAAGAATTAAGAATACAGAAGATAACGATTGGCATTGCATTTAAACTTTTGAAGATCAAAGTTGACTGGGGAGCAAAAAGCCAGAAAAGAGTTCCACTAGCGAAGAAGAAACTGTCAGCATAGAACTTGCGGTTATATCTAACCTTTTCACTTGTAAAATGATGGGACCCTACCGCTAATCTAGCACCGCGCTTGAATTCATAAAATTAACGTACCATAGAGGAAAGTTCACCAGAACAATTACCATGAAAGTACTTATAGAAACGATACATCACGGTAGTGGGAAAGTAACTGAAACCGAGATGCCAGGTCAGGAACAATAACATTACCGAATGTTCTTTGGGTTTTATCAAGAAAATCTAAATGTATAGCAGAAGCACGAGACCATAGACACAATATTTTAATCATGGACGAATGGTAGACTTATAAGATTGATTCTGGACCGACACAGTGAACCAACGTTCTTAGCAATGGGATTAGATCTGACCTAGCAATAGATTCAATATAAATTTTCCATTTCATGTCAGCGGAGAATGCTAGACCGAGAACGCGCAATAAGTCACTTTTTGGAGGTTAGCATCAGCCATTCTGGTGGAAAGCAGATAGGGGTCTCTGGGATGATTAACGGAGGTTACCGTGTGTTAGAGAATATGAAACAAGCTACTATTAAGAGGGGACAATAAAAGAAACTAAGTAAAACAGATAGAAGATAACGGTTGATATCGGATTTAAATCTTTGAAGATCAAAGTTGACCGGGAAACAAGAATGTGGAAGAGAGTGCCATAAGCGGGAAATGTGAGAGAAGAACCTGTTAGCATAGAACTTACGGTTTCAAAAGAAATTTATAAAGTCTAGGTACCCAAGAGGAAAATTATTCAGGACAATTACCATGAAAGTATTCATAGAAAAGACACAGGGAAGCTATGTTACAGCAGTGGGAAACTGACTGAAGCCGAGATGCCAGGTCAGGAACAATAATATTGCAGATTCTTCTTTATCAAGAATGTCTAAATATATAGCAGAAGCAGAAAACCATAGCCACAGTATTTTAATAATAGACGAATGGTAGACTTATAAGATAGATTCTGGGGAGATAAAATGTCTAGACCGACACAGTGAACCAACCTTTTTTTCACAGCTGATCTGAGAATGGATTCGATATAGCGATTTTCCCTCATGTCAGCCGAAAAGACAGAAGGAGACAACTCACCTGGATGTTAGCATCAGCCATGCTGATGAAAGGCAGAAAGAGGGGGGCTTTATTCGCTGATGGCCCAACCATGATGCATGTTGTAATGGTCTACATGGCACTAGTATTAAAAGAAGAATGGCTTTACATGCGAATAGAAAGATAGAAAAAAAAATGATTGCGGTTCTAAAAGCAGAATTCTCGATATTAGACGAGGTATGAAATCAAATAAAGCCGGAGATCATCAAAAAGGAAAACTTAAAAATAAAATAAAACGAAACACCAGTTGTAAAAGACGCCCTGAAACAACGTATGCAACTAAAAATGCGCAGAAAAGAAGTATTTTCCTTTATAAACAAAACAAACACAGTCAAAACAAACAAATCAAATTTGCAGAGATCAACGAAGCCTGTGGAAACAAAAAAAAAACAACATGGAGCTTTAATAGAGTTTTGAAATAAGATATGGAAAAATGAAAAGCCTAATAAGTGAAGACGGAATGTATTAAGAACACTGAACAAAAATAGAAAAATAAACAGGAACAGAAGAACATTGAGGTTAAGAAAGTATAATATGCCCTCAAAAAATAAATAAATAAAATATAAAAAAATGAATAAATAATAAACAAATTGAAATTTAGAAACCTCATGGAATAGATAAGGAACCCGACTTCTACTTAAATGTATTTCCATCTCTGCACAAGCCATTAGCATATCTTTTTTCTAATGCTATCAATAACGTCGAGTGAAAACCAGAATGGCTAACCCAAGGCATTCCATATTTAATCCCCAAAACTGATGAGACTGCTACCCCCCCACCGACAAAATTATCGACCAATCGCATGTTTATCCGCAATATACCAAAAACTGGCATCGATTTTTTTTTTTTTTTTAGAGAAAGAATGTATCAATTCTTTGAGAGTAATAACATTATCTTGGAATAGCAGGAATAATGCAAAAAGGGTCTTATGGCTGTAAAGATCAGTTGTTGATCAGCAAAATGACGCTGGAAAATACCGTTAAAAATAAATAAAGAAGCTAAACAACGTGTTCTTATTCTTCTAGGTCAACTTATTCACCTCCATTTTATTCTTCTTCTTGAAAAATTCAAGTTGTCTTGCGCAGATATTAACTCATTCGAAACAAGGCGAGCAATAACCGATAAGATCTACATAGAGACGAGTTCAATCCCTGGGCCGGGTAGTGCAGACATAGGCTCAGCGTAAAAAGGGCGCGCAATAACTGAGCAGTAGTAAATGGAAATCAGTTCAATCCCTGGGCCGGATAGTGCAGACTTAGGCTCACTGGAAAGAGGGTGAGCAATAAATGAGCTGGGCAAAATAAGCATGAGTTCAATTCTTGGGCCGGGTAGTGCAGACTTAGATTCAGTGGAAACAGGGTGAATAATAACTGAGCAGTACTAAATAAGCATGAGTTCAATCCCTGGGGCGCGTAGTGCAGACTCATGCCAATTGGAAAGAAGGCAAGCAATAACTGAGCAGCACTAAATAAGGAAGAGTTCAATGACTGAGCTGGGTAGTGTAGACTTATGCTCATTGAAAAGAAGGCGAGTAATAACTGAGCAATTATAAATAAGGATGAGTTCAATCCCAGGGCCGGGAAGTGAAGACTTAGGATCAGAGGAATGAGAGGGGGCAATACCTGAGCAGGACTAAATAATGATGAGTTCAATTCTGGGTAGTGCAGGCTTAGGTTAATTGGGAAGAAGACGAGCAGTAAATGAGCAGGACTAAATAAGAATGAGTTCAATCCCTGGGCCGGGTAGTGCAGACTTAGGATCATTGAAAAGAGGGCCAACAATAACTGAGCAGTACTAAATAAGGATGAGTTCGATCCCTGGGCCGGGTAGTGCAGACTTAGGATGATTGAAAAGAGAGCGAACAATAACTGAACAGGACTAAATAATGATGAGTTCAATCTTTGGGCCGGGTAGTGCAGACTTAGGTTAATTGGGAAGAAGACGAACAATAAATGAGCAGGAATAAATAAGGGCGTGTTCAATCCCTGGGTCGGGTAGTGAAGATAAGGCACAGTGAAAACAGTGCGACCAATAACTGAGTAGCCATAAATAATGGTGAGTTCAATCTCTTGCCCGGTAGTGTTGAATTAGGCAATAACTGAGCAGTACTAAATAGGATGAGTTCGGTCCCTAGGCTGGGTAGTGCAGAGTAAGCTTCAGGGAAAAAACAACGAGCAATGACTGAGCAGTACTAAAGAAGAATGTGTCCCAAATTTGGGCCGGCTAACGCAGATTTGAACTCAGTGGAAACAGAGCGAATAATAACTGAGCAGTACTAAATAAGGATGAGTTCGATCCCTGGGCTGGGTAGTGCAGACTTAGGATCATTGAAAAGAGGGCCAACAGTAACTTAGCAGGTCTAAATATGGATGGGTTCATTGCCTGGGACGGTTCGTTGATTGTTTTGTTGTATCCTATATCAACCTCAGTGTCTCATTTAATGCCAACAATTTTTTGAAATAGATTCATAGTGATAGTTTAGAAAAAAGGTAGGCATATATATTTGAACCATTTTTCTATTACTCATATTTTTTAGTATAATCCAACTTCTTAATAATGTATAGCTGTTTGTATTACTGGTAGTTTTTTTAAAGTAATGTTGATAATAATTTTTCCTTATTGCTAGTAATAATTTCTTTATTACAAAGTATTTCTGGTATAAACCTTTTTTTATACAAGTTTGGGTGTTAACTATTTGCCCATAGCTGGGGCCCTAACAGGTGCTACCACCCCAGTTCAGCGTGGACCTGGGAACTCTAGAAATTAAGAGGTGGTTCCACGCTCCTCAAAACCTCCTGATCAGAGGCCTTGCATAGTTTATCGTCTTACACAGGACGCGGATGTAGTTTATCGTCATGCCCAGGAGTGGCCTGGGCCGGGTAGTGCAGTGGAAACAGACTGAGCAATAATTGAGCAGGACTAAATAAAGATGAGTCCAATTCCTGGACTGGCTAGTGCAGATTTGAACTCCGTGGAAACAGGGAGAGCATATATCCGTGTAGTACGGAAAATTGATTACTCTGTTTTAACGAAAAATCTACTAGGTTGGTTTTTTTTTTTAATGCCGAGACGATATTTAAATATATTTGGCTTGTACACAATCCTCTGGTCCGTTGGTTCCATTACTCTGCAGAATGGATTTATTTTGAAATTATATGAACATTCAAAATTAGTTTAACGGATTAAATCGTTGGTTCCTGTTCTTTCGCAGGCGTATCTTGATTCCGAATTTAACCCCTAGGCCATGTAGCGCGGATTTGTGGCTCTGCGGAAAGACGACCGATCAATAACTGATCAGTACTAAACAAAATCTGATTGATACTTCTCATTGCACACAGGCTCTTTTTTTTTATTTAATATCGAAACAATATTTTGATTTAAATATATGGCTTGTAAAGAATTCTTTGGAGAGCCTGATATTTACCGGACAGACTGGAACGGGGGGCAGAGAAAACATGGCATAATTGACATATATAATGAGTTTCTGTAAATGGATGGCAGATCAGTGATTAGGAGAAATAACTAAAAGACAACATTTATTGTGACTTCATAGGACAGAAAATAGTAGCGAGCCATGATCGCCCACGTCCTTGAGAGGACATGGTACAAGAAGAAGAGGGTAGCGTATAGGCATGTCCTATTCTGATTCTTGATAGGACAAATTCTTCCCTCCAAGAAGGTCTGAAACCATGATGTCATTCTCCAAGAATGGGTGGAATTTTGTCACTTTCATAACTTTTGCCACTTGTTTATATGTGTTCTTGCAGCACATATGTGTGACTGATATAAGTATATCCTATTCTTATTCTTCGCCCTGTCGGCTGGGGCTGTAGAATACATTGACCGCACCTCTGCAGTCGGGTAAGCCACCCCACCAATAGGTCGTCCCAGGTATGACGATAAACTACGTCCAATAGCAAGGCCTCTGATCAGGAGGTTTTGAGGAGCGTGGAACCACCTCTTAATTGTTGGTGTTCCCAGATCCACCCTGATCCGGAGTGGTAGCACCTGTTAGGGTTCTAGCTATGGGCAAATTAAATGAGTTAACCCCGAAACTTAGATAAAAAGCATTATAAAAGTGTAAAAATAGTTTTAATAGCAGAAATACTTTGAAAAAATTATTACCGGAAATTAATTTTTGAAAAAAAAGAAACAAAAAAAAAAAACTATTACCAGCAATAAACTTTAAAAAAAATATTACCAGGAATGCGATTTTGAAAAAATATTACCAGCAGTATATGTGATTGTACTCAAAAATATGAGTAATTGAAAAATGGTTCAAATATATATGTATATAAACACACCTTTTTTGTTGAAACTATTGCTATGTATCTATTTCAAAAAAATTTGGGGCATTAAATGACCCACTGAGGTTTTGATATGCCATAAAACAAAAAGACCATATATGGCAGCAATATTCTCAGCATAGACGAATGGTAGACTTATAGATATGTAAGATAGATTCTGGGAAGAAAAATTGTCCGATATAGTGAAACGATTTCTTAGAAGCCTGACTTTGAAATGGTTCAATATAGTCTTTCCTCTTCATATCAGCAGAGAACGTGAGTCTGAGAAAGCTCAACGTATCACACTTCTAGTGGAGAGCATCAGCCATGTTGATGGTAGGCAGTAAGGCAAATGGAAAAAGCTGATATGGCAGCAAAGGATTTCCTAAAAAATTAACATTTCAAATTACATCCCGTTCTGGTTATTACCCTTCCTGGGTAAGACGATAAACTACATTCGACAGCAGGTCCTTTGGTCAGGAGGTTTTGATGAGCGTGGGACCACATCTTAATTGCTGGTGTTCCCAAGTCCACCCTGATCCGGAGTGGCAGCACCTGCTAGGGTCCCAACTATGGGCAAATAGTTAAACCTCCAAACTGGGGTCAAAATCCTAATGAAAGAGTAAAAATAGGTTTTAGTACCAGCAATATATTTTTGTAAAATTTTTTTACCAGCAATGAATTTTCCAAGAAAAAATATTAGTAGCAACATATTTCCTTAATCCCTCTATACCCAGTCTTGTCTCACTTTCAATCTCTGTAACCCTCTGCGTGCTAGTGACGTTCCCGTCTTGCTTGGCTGAAATGCTTAACAATAATATATATATATATATATATATATATATATATATATATATACAAAGAAATAATCACACATAGAATCAATCAGAAGTATTAATGCGATTATTGGCGACATCCATCGCTAGAAAACAGAATATATGCATTAAAATACTGTTCATCCATAGTGCGAGTTTGATCCTCGTCGATAAACTTGTTGTCTGTAGTTTTCAGTTTATTCGATGTTAAAATGCTAGTACTTACGAATAGTCCCCTATTCATCGTATAAAAAAAAATACTACTAAGACATTACACTATATTATTGAACTATATACTTAGTTCATGACATAAAAACTGAATACACTTGTAAAAATAGAATACGTGGATTTAACACATCACAAGAAATATTTAAATAAAATTCTCACTTAAAAATTTTGAAAAACTTAGCGTTGCGTCTTTGCACGTTCCGACATCTTACACAACCGTCAATAATAGCAGATATTCAAAAAACATCTTTCGGTCGACATACATGTATATCGTCTTCAATGACGATGAATAGAGGACTATTCGTAAGTACTAAGTTTATGCCGTTAAATAAACAAATCAAATCAAAGCTCCCAAGAAAATTAAATTTCGGTATTAAATGACCCATAAGGGGTTGATATGCCGTTAAACGTATCAAGTGAAAAGGCACAGGGAGGCTACGTATTCATTGCAAACAAATTACGAAGCCAATTTCAGTCTTATGTGCCGCTCAGTTTGTCCACTATCGGCGGCCACCGCATTCACCAGGCAGGACCGGAAGCAGGATCAGGCCTTGGCGATGGCGTCCATGTTGGCCATTGTATCCTTGAGGATATTCTTTAGAGACTCCTTAGTGTTGTAGGGTTTGCTGTTCACCTCCCTTTCCGGTCCAAAACGCTTCACCCAAAATAGTGCTTAGGATAGCAGGCTGGCGAGATGGGACATACATCGGGTGATCAGTGGTGAGTAAGTTGGCACTCTTGGGCACATATGTTTTATAATTCATGTCCTCCTTGACAATACGCACGAGTGTTTGAAATGTTAATTTTTAGGAAATCCTTTTTCCATTTGCCTTACTGCCTACCATCAACATGGCTGATGGTCTCCCCTTTCTATGTGACACGTTTAGCTTTCTCAGGCACACGTTCTCTGCTGATATGAAGAGGAAAGACTATAGTGAACCATAGCAAAGTCAGCTTCTAAGAAACCTATATCGGACAATTTTTCTTCCCAGAATCTATCTAACATATCTATAAGTCTACCATTCGTCTATGCTGAGAATATTGCTGCCATATATGGTCCAGTGTCTCTGCTATTTACCTTGAGATAAGATACATAGAATCTGTAATATTATTGGTCCTGATCTGTCCGCTCGGCTTCACTCACTTTCGCACCGCCATAAGTTTGCCTCCCTGTGTCTTTTCTAGAAATACTTTCATTGTAATTGTTTAGATGAGTTCTTAGCTATCGTACTTTGAGCTTTTTTTAATATAAGAAAGAAATCTGAAATAGAAATAAAAAAGAATGAGTCAGATAGGAAATGAGAAAGAAAGAAAGAAAAAAGAAAGAAAGAAAGAAAGAAAGAAAGAAGTCTGAAATAGTAAAAAAAAAGTGCTCATTTCCTTGGGGTTCTGCTTGACAATCTCGGAAAGATCGGCGTCGAACTCGGGCGTCCAGGTGGCACCAGCATGTTTCTTATGAGTCTTGCGTTCTGGCCTGAAATTGTCCTTGTTGTTTGAGACTCCATATGACTTTGCAAGGTCGTAGATTATGCTTTTAGGGTATTTAAACTTTTCAGTGATTTCCTTGGTTTGTGGCCGATACGAAGCCTCTCGACAACAGTAGCTCGAATATCGTATTTTGAAGACATATCGATTACTAAACAAGTCGTGCGTCAATGTCCAGACAGCTACTTAGGGGGTGTAGAATTAATTTCAACTCGGAATTAATTTCAACTCGTACTAATTTCACTTCGGAACTAAGGTGTAGGGTTAGGGTTTAGGTTAGGGTTAGATTTAGGCTACGGTTTTTAAATCGAGTTGAAATTAGTTCCGAGTTGAAATTAGTTCCGAGATTAAATTAGTCCTGGGTTGAAATTAATTCCAAGGTGAAATTAATTTCGAGCTGAAATTAGTTCCGGGTTGAAATTAGTTCCGGGTCGAAATTAATTCCAAAGTTAAATTAGTTCCAAGTTGAAATTAGTTCCTAGTTGAAATTAGTTCCGAGTTAAAATTAATTCCAAGATGAAATTAGTTGTGGGTTGAAATTAGTTCCGAGTTGAAATTAGTTCCGGGTTGAAATTAATTCCAATGTGAAATTAATTTCGAGCTGAAATTAGTTCCGGGTTGAAATTAATTCCAAGGAGAAATTAGTTCCGAGTTGAATTTAGTTCCGAGTTGATTTTAATTCCAAGGTGAAAATTAGTTCCGGGTTGAAATTAGTTCCGGGTTGAAATTAATTCGAAAGTGAAATTAATTCCGAGTTGAAATTAATTCCAAGGTGAAATTAATTCTGAGTTGAATTTAGTTCCGAGTTGAAATTAATTTAAAAGCGAAATTAGTCGAAATAAGTTCCGAGGTAAAATTAATTCCGAGGTGAAACGAGCTCAGAGGTGAAATTAGTTCCGACTTGAAATTAGTTTTGTCACTACTACTGAGGTGTCGTACTTTCTAATCACGCTCTCGAAAGCTCTCCCTTCTGTGACGCCACGGCACTGTTTCCATGTAAAAATTCCGTATTTCTCGGCTCCATTATGGTACTATTCAGTCCTTCAAGTATCAGGTGGAAACTATACCGACGGTACCGTTAAGATAGGGAGAATTTCAGATAACAGTATGGAACGAAATGGAAATTAGATTGCAAATGTAAAAAAAAAAGTCGTTATGCGTCATAGAATAATGCAGACTGAAATAAATAATATTTCTGAACTGAAAGACGCACTGAAAAAATCAACCAATTGTCATATAAAACGAAGAGTTTAAATGGATTTCTACACAATGGCTAATATGAAGGAGATGAAAAAGATATGGTAAAAGGAAGGGCAAGTCTTGGAGAAATTTTAGTTCATACTAGCAGCATGGCCCGGCATTGTCCGTGCTTGATTCAAAAATCGTACGACTCATACAGCAATCGCTATCACTTGACTTCAAATATTGCTTTTAAAGGAGTGCTTTTTCCGTGATGATGTTGCTACATGCCTTACTTCTTGTCTATCTCACACTGCGAATTTGTTCTAAGCTCTATACTAAACATTAAATCTGCTAGGAAAAAAAAAAACTAAACAAAATGAACACCAAACGATCAGCTTTAAAAAAAAGGACTCGTAACTGGAAAAACCGAATGAAAAAAGAATGTTAACAACAAATACTTTTTCACAACCAACCCAATTCTGCGGAATCAGAATCAGCGTTGAGTTTAAGCAAGTGAATGAGCCAATTGGAGTAAAGTGCCATGCAGATTTAAATTTTTCCCACTTGTGACGAATGCAGCTATCTATTTTTTTTTGCATGCTAGCATGCTAGTTAACATTCATGTCAGTCAGCTTTTGGCTCTCACGCTGGCCAATAGAATCTTCCTGCCTATTCGTGGCAGCCAGCTATAGGCTCTCACTCTGGTCAGTACAAAATGGCTGCAAACTACATGAAAACTGTCGTAGAAGTATGAAAAAATTGTTTATTTCCACTATCGATGGGAGTTGGGAAATGCAATGTCGGTCTTGGCCTTCCTTGCTAACTTGGAGCATGGGCATGTCAATTTATAAAAATCCGTCGAAAAGCATTGCGGCCGTGCAATATACACACACACACACACACACACACACACACATACACACACACACACACACACAAAAACCTGTAAGAATAGATAGAGATATAGAATCTAAGAAGAATCAAAGAATCGAAGAGTGAAATAATGGTTTAGCATCAAAACGTGTAGAGCACAACAGTTACGGTGATGTGGCACAAGGCCAAATCCATGGAGCACCCAATGAGGCTCGAACTCACTATACAGTTGTAATAGATAGAGCGAGACAATGTTGATATCCCTTACACCGCGTCAAACTGTCCTTAATGATTTTCTAAGAGTAGCTTAGGTGTGGCACAAGGCCGAATGTGTTGAGCACGTTGTGCGGACGAACTACTCAGTTGTAATTGTTACACAACGTCAATTTTTCTTAATTATTTTGTAAGCGTAATTTAAATGTGTCACAAGGCCGAAAGTATAGCGCACCGTGTGAGGATCGAACTCACTACTCAGCTGCAATTGTTCTAGCGAGACAAGCTTGGTAACCACTTCGAAGGTCTCCGGTCGAAACAGTTATGAAGAGATGATCACTGATAATGATTTGATTGGCTTTGTTTCTACTTAACGGCCCTTAACTAATAAAATGGTTATTTATGTTCAGATAAAGGTTTTTGAATCATGGTTGTTTAGGATGCAGCTTCAGGCTATATATATATCCGTGATAGTTTTAGGTAGAAATTAATTGGTGAATATTATTTACATTATTCTGACTATCGTCCTCATCTTTGTCGCCATATTTATTACAACGTTTCAGCTCCGGCCTTTTTCAGGTGGTTGGAATGTCGAACTGAACCCTTTATTTCGCTCACTGGGGTAGACTGTTCTAGTTCCAAATGCCATGTTTTAATGGATGTCAGTTATCAGTTATCTCCTGTTAATTTCCCTCTGAAAGTTCTCCACTGCCTTAACCGGGTATTGAACTCACACTCTTTGGGTCCTGTCACTGGATCTAACAAACGCCTTTATCCACTGTGCCATGTATCCTTGAGGACATTCCAACCACCTGAAGAAGGCCGAAGCGTACAACAAAAGCGAATTCAAAAGGCCATATGGGTGACAATCACAGACAAAACATTATTAGCCACTCTATTACTTACATTATCCGGCTGTTATCCTCATCTTCATTGCTATATCGACAACGTTTCGCCCGTTGTACGCTCCGGCCTTCTTCAGGTGATTGGAATTTCAAATCGAACCCAGTGGCCCAGTGGATAAGGACGTTGGTTAGAGTAACTAGATCCACAGAGTTGTGAGTTCAATACCAGGCCACAGCAGTGGTGAACCAAAAACTTGGAGAGATGAGTTAAAAGGGAAATAACTGATACATCCGGAAGAGGCATGGCATGTGGAACTAGAAGAATCTGCCCCAGTGGACGAAATAAAGGGTTCGGTTCGAAATTCCAATCACCTGAAGAAAGCCGAAGCGTAAAATGGCTGAAACGTTGTGAATATGGCAATGAAGATGAGGATAATAGTCAGAATAATGTAAGTAATTATTAGGTTGGTGCAGAAATAATGACGTAATAATGTCGTTTTTTGACGTTAAAAAATACGTTAAAAAACGACATTATTACGTCATTATTTTTGCACCAACCTAATATAATACCTCATCTCAGAGATATAGACAGAGCCTGTCCATTATGTTTTAAATTTTTTTTAATGACAGTTTGAAGTCGCATGGTCACCAGAACGGCCACACACCGCTCAACGACATCAACCTGCTGGATAAACTGAGTGAGGGTAGTCGGAAAGGCTTCTGAGAGAAGTGATGGGGTAACCGAAACATCCCCAGTGCAAAAGGAAATGGCAGTCCATTGCACTATTTTACCATGAATGTCACCATGAACCACAATTGCAACTGAAGGGAATGGTGAATAAATGAACAAAGGTATAAAGGAATAATTGAATAAATGAATGAAGGAATAAAGGTTTAACTGAATAAATGAATGAAGGAATCAGTTATTAGAGATGCCGTTTTTTAATACAAGTTATGATGTATTTAGTTTCTTATACAAGTTGATCATTGTTAATTTTAGAGGGGAGATTTATGACGTCTAAGGATTCTTTTGCATTTTTTCGGTTTAAAAACATATTAAAGGTTTTATGTAGTTTGGTTTGCTAGTTTTATCTTATAGTATAAAGTTTGATTTTCTTTAAGACGTTAAATTGCTTGCCGGATTTTGTTTAGCGGCATATCAACACCTCTATGGGTTATTTAATGCCGAAATCTGAATATTTTGATTGTTTTGGTTGGTTGATTTTGTTTAGCGACATATCAACACCTCTATGGGTTATTTAATGCCAAAATCTAAATAATTTGATTGGTTTAGTTGGTTAATTTTGTTTAGCGGCATATCAACACCTCTATGGGTTACTTAATGCCGAAATCTAAATATTTCGATTGGTTTGGTCGGTTGATTTTATTTAGCGACATATCAACACGTCTATGGGTTATTTAATGCTGAAATCTAAATATTTTGGACGCAATTTTATTTGTTTATTTATTTTTTGAGATAATAATGGATTTAGTGAAGCAAGTCTTACTAATTAGCCCATAGAAGGAGGGGTGAGAATAGGTGGAATCATACCTTTCCCAAAGGTATTTCTGCGTAAGTGAATATAACGAACTTAATTGGAAATGAAACTCGGCTCTGCGATTAACAATTCCGAGCCATTATCCATTACACCACCCACACATCTAAGCCTACAGCACTTGATATTCCTAGGCGGTCACCCATATAGTCACTGACCAGGGTCAACGTTGCTTAATTACGGTAAATTTAGGGGAGCCTATTTTACAACGTTAGAACGTGATGTGGCCGTAGGACCAAATTTGTAGGCGCATATATTATTTTTGAGATGGGCTTTGGAGAAAAGTCCTTAAAAAACGAAAATTCTTTTGATATTTTCTCAGAAGTCTCATATTCGTTCTTTCCTGTTGATTGAATTCCTTGCTTCCATTTTGGCATACCATTAATGCTCCATTGCCTTTTGAACAATTGAACAGAGCATTACAAGACGAGCCTCGGCCCTACCCCGAAGATATGTAACCAGAGGTTCATTTGATGCATCAGGAAAATGCATAATGTCTCAATCATTTTAGATAATGCATTACAGCTTCTATGGAAGCTGAGACGAGACAAAAAGGAATCATTAGCAACAGTAGACGCGGGAAGGTGTGTGCGCAAGGCGAAAGAGGAATGGGTGGGTTTTGCGCACAAAAGGCAGGCGTCGCAGTTAGGCGAAAGAATTGAACAACTACATTCAGCGCCATTGTCAGAAGACAATAGGCCATCCAACAATGGAATGGTTAGGACCGAAAGAAAACAAAGAATTGAACGGAGAGATGTTAAAAATAATCACAAAACAAAGCTGACAGTTAACAAAAAGAGATTTCATAAAATAAACACAATTTAGATTTGAATATTGAAGAATCGAAATAAAGCAAGCAAACGTAAGACGATAAAACGGTTATTGGAACTGTATGGATACATTGATTCAATCTTACCATTATCGGAATTTATCACAATATTCTGGGTCGAAGCGTTCTTTCTTTTTTTTTTTTTACTATTATTTTATTACTACTTTTATTCCATCTTGTTTGAGTTGCTTTTTATCCCAACACTCTGGGTCAATACACTGTTCATTATTACTATTATTTTATTACTAGTTTTATTCCATCTTATTATTGTTGCTTTTTATCCCAACACTCTGGCTCTATACACTCTTCATTATTACTATTATTTTATTACTAGTTTTATTCCATCTTATTATTGTTGCTTTTTATCCCAACACTCTGGCTCTATACACTCTTCATTATTACTATTATTTTATTATTTTTTTATTCCATCTTATTATTATTATTTTTTTTATCCCAACACTCTGGCTATTACATTATTTTTTACAGTTTTATTTCATTATTACTATTATTTTATTACTAGTTTTATTCCATCTTATTATTGTTTATTTTTTATCCCAATTATTCTGGCTCGTTTATCATTTTTCATTATTACTATTATTTTATTACTAGTTTTATTCCATCTTATTATTGTTTTTTTTATCCCAACACTCTGGCTCTATTAACTCTTCATTATTACTATTATTTTATTACTAGTTTTATTCCATCTTATTATTGTTGCTTTTTATCCCAACACTCTGGCTCTATACACTCTTCATTATTACTATTATTTTATTACTAGTTTTATTCCATCTTATTATTGTTATTTTTTATCCCAACACTCTTTCTCTATACATTCAGATTTTATTATTATTTTTCTAGCAGTTTATTCAGTCCTTATTATTTGCTTTTTATCCCAATTGGCCCTAATTCGATTAAAAAATTTTATTAATAGGTTTGGCCTCTATTGTTGCTTTTTTATCCCATTATTGCTCTATTATTTTATTCCTAGTTTTATTCCAAATTATTGTTGCTTCCTATCACAGCATTCTGGCGCTATACACTCTTCATTATTACTATTATTCTCAGCAAGGTGTTTTTGAGCTGATCTTGAATCGACGTGGTGGTGCTTCAGGAAGTCTTTTGCCTGATGCAACCTTCGCGAAACGGATTTATCTTATGTAGAGGATGTCTGGCGTTCGTCGAAGGTGTGTGGCCCATCGAAGATGGTGACGAGTTACGATGGATTCTAGGTTCTTCATCTTTGCGCGGAGGAAGAACGTCGTTGTTTGTGATCCGGTCCTGTCTCTTGTTCTACAGGATTTGACGAGGTTTCATTTGATGGTATCTTTAAAGTTTGCTGGTGTCTCATAGGTGGATTAAACAGGCCTGACGGGCGTACACCAGCTCGGTAGACGAGAGAGATAAATAGATAGATAGATCTAATGCTAACTTCTGGTAGCTCCGTCAGTCGTCGTCGTCGTCGTCATTCTTTGTTTTAATACAAGGTCGTCTTTTTGGAAGAAATATGAAAGGAAAAAAATTAAAAAAAAAATACTTTGAAAACCAAACGAAAACCTAACACACATCTGATCGACCTTATAATCTCTTAAATCGGACTGACTAACGCTTTTCTTTCGCGTCCTGACCCTCTTTCTACAGCAGAACGATCGATAAGACGACCCTTCCTAAATAAACATTGCCCATCCCACCGGCATCAATGTCGTTTAAGCAACCGATTGGCTCGAAGAACGGGAATTGGACCCGGGCCAAATGGAATTGTATTTTTCTTTTCTTCACAACTCTTGAACGCATCAGGAACAAAGGTGCAACCAGATAAGATTTTCCCTCCTGCTTCGGTTGATTCCATTGACAACGTCCGATTTTGTAGCTGTTTGAATGTCGTCCAGTTTTTAACTAAAACCAACCGTTTCTA
The DNA here is from genome assembly GCA_903632075.3 of Acanthosepion pharaonis. NCBI lineage: Eukaryota > Metazoa > Mollusca > Cephalopoda > Sepiida > Sepiidae > Acanthosepion > Acanthosepion pharaonis. Next base: position 187,278 of record CAHIKZ030002595.1, read on the forward strand.
AATTAAGCCCCACATCCCCAACGTAAATATTCGTCTATTCTTGGCCGTTTGGTTTTTTTAACGAACACTTTTGAAATATTTCGTTATTCATCCTTTTTACTCCGTCATTTATTTCGTACTATTTATCACATTTTAGCTTTTAAAAATCTGGGGTACTGAGATGAAATCGTTTCATTATTCTGTACCTCTTCAGACGAGTATCTTCATCTTTGTATTTCCTTTTATCTGTTTAGTTTAAGTCTTTTAATACTTTGAAATGAAGACTATTATCAATTCTACACATTTAAATGTATAGTGGCTCGGGATTAAAAATCGGAACGCTGAGTCAGAATTCCAGTCGGGTTCGCTATATTCTTTTACAATTATCCTTAGGAAACGTATCAATCCATCTCGTACCCACAGCTATGGGTTAGATAGTAGGACGTGTGTGAAGAAAAATCATTAGTTTCCACAAAAAAAATGTTGATTCTATATTCACTCGCAGAAAAAAAATATTTTTACATTCTTGAATGTTTCATCGTTAAATAACCCATAAAAGGTTGATAACCCGTAAAAAATCGCAAACCAGTCTGATTATAGCAGTGAAGGCTTCTGTAGAGCCTGTTATATTTTTTTGGGAAGAAATGGTAAAATTAAACTACTATTAATTGTGGCACGATGTCTACAACAAGGGATGCACATGTTTGAATTCAGCGTTTTCTTTCTTACAGCCTGCCCTGCTGTTTGACCCATAGATGGCGGGGGAAAGAAATGCAAGGGGTCACAGATCTTTAGATTCCTTTTCTTTATGATCTGAGAATTTCTTTCTTAAGAAAGATAGTAGAAAGGTTTCGGCATTGTTTCGAATCCAGATTAGTGTTTCATTTTTTTTTTTTTTTTTTGAATGTAGTACGTCCTGGAAAATACGTCGGTAGTTTAAACTATCCCACGTTTGTTATTGAAATTTGTCTTTTTCCAATGCTCCATGTTGAATTGAATTTGTCGTCCCATTGTATTTGGTTCCTGGCCGTAGTTTTGTTTTGAGAGACAGCGCGTTTGTTTGCTATGCGTGGATAAATGCGAACTTTTTTCATTGGCGAAAAGTTGAGCTGGTTAGATTCAGTCAAGCGAATGTCAAATGCATGTATACAGAATTTTTGCTGTTATTGTCGATTGCATATCGTTCTTGTTATGGAGCTAATGTATACATATTCACAGATAATTTGATCCCCCCACTGAAGATAGCCTCAAATGAGACTGAAACGACGTTTGAAAATAAAAATTATTTGAAAGAAAATTTTCATTTTTCTTGATCAATTTTATTGTTGTACTTGCCATCCTTTTGTCGTAGACCTGTTTAACAGGTGTAATATTGGAGGAATCGAGACTTTTATCATACAGTCTCAGTTACGGTGGACTGGTCATGTCTTGAGAATGTCTGATGACAGGATACCCAAGATCCTAATGTACAGCCAGTTAGATCAGGGCTACAGGAATGTAGGACGCCCATGGCTAGAGATACAAAGACAAGCTGAAAAGCAACTTGTCAGCTGTCAATATACCACATAACACCCTTGAGCGCTTAGCCTTGGAGCGGGTAGAATGGAGATCAACGTGTTTTAGTGGACTCAGCAGTTTCCAACCTGCGTGTCTGAATCAAGCGAGAGCAAGATCTAAAAGGTCAGCCAATCTAAGAGTGATCTCAGATCACAATCCTCACACTTGCTCCATAAGTGGCCTTCTTTGTAAATCACTAACGGGTCTTAAATGCCACTTAAGATTATCGCACAAAATTTCATAACTGACTCAACTAAGCTGTCAGATCCTCATACGTCGAAACCGACGGGAGAGAGAGTCCATTATATATATATATATATATATATATATATATATATATATATATATATATATATATATATATAATATATATATGTTTATATATATAAACAATATTTAAAATATAAAGATGAAATAACAAAAAAAATATTTATATTTGAAATTTATATAATGTTAAAATAATATGTTTTTATTAATTTTTCTTATAATTCATATTAATGAATACATAAATAACAATGAATATTTAAATGATAACAAATTTCTATTTAAATGAATAAAATTGATATAAATATTTGAATAATATATATAATATTTAATGTTATTTAATATATATATATATTAAAAATATTATATGAATATGAAAAATAAAAAAAAAAAAAAAAAAAAAAAAAAAAATTTTTTTAATTAAATATATTTTTTATTTAATTTTCACAAATACACATATTTCAAAGAATATTTATTTTTAATTTCATTTTTTATATTTATATTTTTCTAAAAAAGATTTTTCTATTTTTTTTTTTTTGTTATTTTCATATATATTTCAAATTTATCAAAAATTAATTTAATTTAAGTTTTGGTTAGAAATAAATATATAAATTTCATTTTTAAATATTAAATTATAAATTTATAAATATTTATATTTAAAATATATTTTTAGAAAGAAAATTTAAGTTAAATAAATATATATAAATTTTTACAAATTTTTCCAAAATAAATTTTTTTTTAAATATATTAAACTTAATTATAAAATATATTATATAATTTCAAAATATATTTTTTAATATAAAATATGTTTAAAAATATATTTATAAATTCAATTAAATGTTTTTTATCATTAACAGAACAGTTTTCAAAAAAACAAAAATAATTTGAAATGACAGTAAATTTTTTTAAAATTCAGTAAAAAACAAAAAAAAATAAAATATATTTTATATTTGAAAAATTTTTTTGAAAAAAAATTTTCAAAATTTAAAAACAAATAAAATACCATTAATTTAAATCAGAATATAAAATAAATTAAATAAAATAGAATATTTTAGAAAATTGCAAAAATATTTTAAAAAAAGAATTTAGAATTAGTATTTTAATAAAAAAAAAATTTTAAATATTTCTCAAAATAATATTTACAAATTAAATTGTGTGGGATTTCAAAAATTTAATGTGCTTAAATAAACAAAATATAATAAATTAAGAAAAAAAAATGTTAAAAAAAAAATTTATATTTATTATATATATATTTCTTTGATATATATAAAAAATTTTTTTCTTTAAATAAAAATAACTTTTTAAATTGACACATATTTTTATATTAATAAAAATAAAAAATAAAAAATGAATAAAATAATATATAAAAAAATGAATATATATATTTAATATATAAAAATAAATCTTTAAAAAAAAAATTTGAAACTTAAAATAAATTGAAAATTTTTTAAAAAAACAATTTATTTATTCATGAAATAAAATATTCTCATTAATATAATTTTATTAAATATTTATATAAAAATTTGTAAATCATTTAAAAAAAATAAATTAATTATTTCAAGTAAAAAATAATTTAAATATATATATTTATGTCCATAAAATAAATAAAAAAAAATTTAATTTTAAAATTACGATTTTTGAATATTTATGGAATTAAAACAAACCATAAAAGTAAAACAATATAATAAATTTAAATACAAATTAATGTTTGATATATATGGCAATATTTGGAAATAAAAAACAAAAAAAAAATTAAAAAATAAATTCGATAAAATGCAAATAAGTTAATAATTTTATCTTTAATAAAAATATAAATTTCCAATAAATCGTTTAATTGATATAATATTTTAAAAATAAAAAAATTTTAAAAAAAAATTATTTTTTATCTTTTTAAAAAAGAAAAAAAAAAAAAAAAAAAGATGTATTCAATTTTTAGATTATTAAATTTTATTTTTAAAAAATTTAAATTTTTTAAAATTAATGATAATAAATTTTTATAAAGAAAAAAATTTAAAAAAAAATTTATTTATATTATTATATTTTTATAATAGATATATATAAAAAAAATTTTATTAAATAAATTTATAAATAAAATATTCAAAATTTTTTATTAAAATTTACTTTATTGTTGACATTTACCATTATGAAATTTTAAAGATTTTAAAAGTTATTTTATAATGATTATGAAATCGTTTAAAAAAAAAAAATAAAACATTTTAATTCATTGTCATTGATTATAAAAAAATTTTAAATGAAAGGAAAAAATTTATAAAAAACAAATGATCTCAAGATTTTAAAAATGGAAATGATAAATTTTAATATTATTAATTAAATTTAAATCTATACAATTTTTTAGAAAAAGATAAAAATATTTTTTTTTTATTTTTCTTTTCATTTCATATATCGAATAAATCAAATATAAATAAATAAAAATGAAATATATATTTATGAAAAAACATTTTAAATTTTAAAAAAAAATAAAAATTTAAAAATTATTTTTATTATTTTTTTATATTTAATTAATTTATTTTAAAAGAAAAAATGTAAAATAATTTTATGTACATAAAATTCTATTCTCAAAAAAAATCAAAAATAAAGCACAATATTGTTACAAAAAAATTTTTGAATTCAGATTAAAAAAAATTTTTTTTTTTAAAAAAAGAAATTATTTAAATAAACTTTGATAGAAAAAAAATTTTGTAAATTCTTTAAAAAAAAAAATTTTTTAAAAAATGAAAATTATGAAAACGTTTACTAAATTTTTGGACATTCAAATTTTCCAAAAAATTTTTTTTTTCAGAAAAAAAAATTATTATTTATATAAGTTTAAAAAAATAAATTCATTTTTCTTAAATTTCATTTAAACCTATTTTAAAATTAAATCAAAAAATTTTAAAATAGTATTAAAAAAATAATTTACTCAAATAAATTTATTTTTGATTAAAAAAAAAAAAAAAAAGGTTAGAAAAAGAAAAATGAAAAAAATTAAATTTGAATTTGAAAAATTGAAAAAAAAATCAAAATGGAAAAAAGACAGAAAAATAAAAAAAATAAAAAATTTTAAAATTTTGAAAAAAAAAAAAATTTAAAAAAAAATGATTTTTTTAAAAAAAAGTTAAATAAGGATAAATTATGTTCAAAATGATTTTTGAAAATTGAAAAAATTATAATTATTGAAAAATTTTGAAATTGAAAAAATGTCCCATTTTTTATCTATATATTTTTTTTTATTTATGAACAATAAATTTTCAAAAATTTAAAAAAGTAACTTCAAAAAAACGAAAATGAGTGAAAATTTTCCAAGAACATTTAAGAAAAAAGAAAACAGATTAAAGGGAAATTTTGAAAAATTAATTTAAATGATATATAGAACTAAAAATGGACCATTTTTAGAAAAGAATTTAATATAAAGAAAATTGAAAAATTTGAAAAAACAAATCTAAAAAAAATGAAAAATGTCAAAATAAAAAAAAATTAAAAAACTGATCTAAAATGAAAAAAAATTCCATTATTTGGAAAGCAAATTTTTTTTGATCTATTTAAAATAATATTGTCAAAAATTTTTTCTAAAATTTTAAAAAAAGAAATAAAAAAATTTTTTTGGATGAATAGAATAAAATAAAAAAAGAATTAAATTTAAAAAGAAAAAATTTACAATTTCAAAAAATATTAATAAATTTATTTTGAAAAAAAAAGAAAAAATACCTTATAAAAAAAAAAAAAACAATTAAAAAGAAAATAAAAATAAAAAAATGATTAAAAAAAATGAAAATTTTTATGATAAAAAAAAAATAAAATTCATAAAAAAAAAAAAAAATTAAAAAAAAAAAATTTTACATATTTTTTATAAAATAGAATATTAAAAAAATTATTATAAAAAATAAAGAAAAAAAAAAATCAAAAAAAAATTGAAAATTTTTTAAATTTTTTAAATTTTGAAAAACTAAAAAAGTCAGAAAAAATAAAATTAAAAAAAAAAAAAAAGAAGAAAAATAAAAATTTTTATTTAGAATTTTTTCTTTGAATTCAAAAAAAAATTCTGGCTTTGAAAATGGAAAGCAATATAATTTTTTTTTTTTTTTTAAATAGAAGCATAAAAAAAATTTAAAAAAAGAAAACAAATTATAATGAAAATAAAAAAAAAAGTTTAAAAAATATATAAAAAATATTTATAAATTTATTGATGACAAAATAAAAAAATTAAAAATTAATTTAAAACTTTTGATTTTTTCGAAAAAGAAAAAAAAATTGAATAAGTTGAAATTAAAAAAAAAAATCAAAGAATAATAAGAAAATAATTTACTAAGAAATTTTGAAGAAAAAACTATACTTAAGATAAAATTTGATTCAAGTTTTCATAAATTTAAATCAAAAAGAATTTTCAATAGTCTAAATTTTTAAAAAAAAAAAATATATAAAAAATTGAAAGAAAAAAGAAGAAAAATCAAAAAAATTTTTATAAAATCTTAAAAAAAAAATTTTTTCAAGGTTGAAAAAAAAAAATCTTTTTTTTTTTAAATTTTTAAAAAAAATAGATAGAAAAATTTTAGAGGAGTAAAGAATAGATTTTTTTCTAAATTTACTAGAAAAAGAAAAAAAAGAAAATTTCTTAAGAAGAAAAGAATGAAAGAAAAAGATTATCATTTAATATTCAAATCTTTTATTTACCAATCAGTCAAAATAAAAATAATCAGGACATAGAAAATACAAAGAAAGAAAATAAAGAAATAAATAATTATTTAAAATGAAAAACAATAAAAAAAATCAATTTTTAAATTAAAATTCTTTTTATTTTGAAAAAAAAAATCATATAAATATAATAAAATATATAATTATGAAAAATAAATATCAGAATAAAAATATAAAATATTTTATCGATTTAAACGATTTTTTAATTTTAAATATAATTATAAATTAAAATCATAAATTAAATTTAAAAATCACCTATAAAAGAAGTTAAAACAGAAAGGAAAAAAACAAAATAAATAAATTTTTAAAATAATTTGTAAATATGCCAAAAAATATATTTTTTATTAAAAATAAAAAAAAAAAAAAGTTTATAATAAAAATATAATTTTTTTTTGAACAATTAAAATTAATAGGTGAAGGAAAATCTGAATTGAATAAATTATCATTAAAAAATTTTAAAAAAAATGTGATAAAATATTATATAAAATTTAATTTTTTTTTGTCTAATAAATACAAAATAAAAAAAAACAAAAAATTTTTGTTTACATTTGTTTAGAATGTCATATTTTAGTTTAATTAAATTTCTTTGTTTTTCATTGGAACACAAATTTTTGAGCCGATCAAATAACACTTGAATGTTTTCAGAATTAAATATTTAAAAATATATAATATATATGATAACATATATAATAAAATTCAAATATTTTATATAAATTTTAAAAAGGGATATAGTTTTTTCTAAAATTGATAACAAAAATGAAACATATTTAAACTTTTTTGAACGTAAAAAATTTATAAAACAAAAACAATTTATCCTTAAATAAAAAATCATATTTAAATAAAAAAATCTTTTTCTTTGTTATGTAAATTATTATCTTCAAAACAAAAAAGTTTAAGACAAAATTTAAATATGATCTTTGAATCAAATATAGAAAGCAAAGAAAAAAAAATAATTAAAACATTCTTCAGGGAAAATAATTGAAATGAATTTTGAAAATTACAAAATTATTTATATGATTTTACAAATTTTCACGGTTAATTGTTTCACAATGAATATTTAAAATATTTGAGACTTTATTCTTACATATTAATTTTTGTAAAATAATAATATTTAGATAATATATAATAAATAAATTTTTTTTTAAGGGAAAAAATTTTACATTTAAAATGAAATTTTCTAGAGAAAAACAAAGGAAAAAATAATCAAATTTAAAATTTCAAAATAAATAATTAAATATATTTCAAAAAGGAAAAAATGAAAAACAAATAGAAGAATCAAAAATTTAAATCTGAATATTTCAATAAAAATAAAAATAAAAAGATTTGCTAAAAAATTAATCCAATTTTAAAAAAAAATATATATTGAAAAAAAAAAAATGAATTTAGGAAAAAAAGATATAATTACGAATATAGAATTTAAAATATTTTTATAAAATGAATATAAATCCTTTCTTAAAAGAAATTTAAAATTATTAAGCAGATTCAAATATTAAAAAAAAGAAGAAGAATTTAAATCCAAATATAGGAAAATAGAAAAAGAGGATAAAATATAAAGTTTTATATAATGTTTTAAAAACTCATTCAAAAAATGTCAGAAAAAAACAAAGAAAGAAATAAAAAAAAAAGATACAAAAATATTTATAAAATAAAAAATTAATCATATATTATTTAAACATTTTTACAACCAAAATATATTTAATATAAATCCATTTAACATTTATAATAAAATATATAAATATATATTTTTATCCATTCTTTAATACACATTTTTTATTTTATAAAAACTCTATATTGGGTATATTATTATTTTTATATATAATTATATTTTAAATATATATATATAAATATATATATATATATATATATATATATATATATATATATATATATATATATATATATATATATATATATATATATATATATATTTATATTGATGCATGTTTCATTAAATAATATAGACAAGTTTTGTCTATTTATTTTAAGTAAGTTCCTTTCATATTGTCTGATAAGTTTAATAACATTATCATTGAAAGACGAAAGAAAATCACCATATTGATACATGTTTTAATCCAATCTAAGCTTTCGGCTTACATAAGCCATTATCAAAGATGACAATTACATTTCAATATATCAAACAATACACGGACAAAACAATAATGATAGTCTGTTTTGTTTGCATGAAAATTTCAAAGCAACGACAAACTCGTATATACGAGACGCGGAAGCGAAAATCGCATCGCAGCTCATGACGTCACACATGACCACGCGAGAGTGAAAACGAGAAGTATTAAGTATGGGAAGCCGTTGGTATAAACCAATGGCTTCTGTTATCAATTATAGGCATTTAAGAATATTTGATTTGGAGTTTATTTTTTCATAAGTTTATTTTGTTCAAGAATTTTTGTTTTTTCAATTGTTTTTATGTTTAATATAGTTTGTATTTTCAAGAATTTTTAAGTTTTTGTTTATTGAGGATGCTGTGATCTATAAATCACAGATATCGTGATTCTTTGATCTAGGTTGTTGTGATCTAGGATCAAGGATACCGTTTTTGTATAAAAAGATCAAGGATATCAATTTAAAATTATATTTTTTTTTTGTATGTGGTGAACTAGGATGAAGGATGCCGTGATCTAGGATCAAGGATATCATTATCTAAGATGAAGGATGCCGTGACCTAGGATCAAGGATATCATTATCTAACTTAGGATTTCTGACCTGAAATTTCAAGGATAAATTATCATTTTTAAACATTATTTATGATTTTCTTCAGGATATCATTAAAAAGATGAATTTTTGAAAGTGATGAAGGATCAAGGAAAGCATTATTTAAGAAAAGGATTTGACCTTAGGATATCAATATTATGTAATCAAAAGAATGCCGGATTTACATTCAGGATGAGAAATTGTAAGATGAAAAGACAAAATCAAGGAATCATTATCTAAGATGAAGGAAATTTAAAAGTTTTTAAGGATATCATTATATCAAGATGAAGGATGCGTTTATACCTGGATCAAGGATATATCATTATCTAAGATGAAGGATGCCGTTAATATTGCAAGGAAATCATTATTAAGATTAAGGACATTTAATTTAATGATATGAGATAAAAGGATATCATTATCTAAGATTGGGGGATGCCGATAACCTAGGATCACGGAAATCATAAATCTAAATGAAGGATTCGTGAGAAGGGATATAAGGACATCATTAAAAAAATAAATAAAAGGGATTTCCCTAGGATAAAGGATCTTCAATTATCTAAGAAAAAGGATGCCAAAATGTAGGATCAAGGATATTTTATATAAGATGAAGGATATATATATATATATATATGGATTTCATTATCTAAGATGAAGGATAAAATGACCTGAGATCAAGGATTCTTTTTTATTTTTTTGAAGGATTTTTTGATTTTATGAGAATAATCATTATCTAAGATGAAGGAGTGATCTAAAACAAGGAAATCATTATCTAAGATGAAATTTTTTTGACCTAGGATCAAGGATGTCATTATCTAAGATGAAGGATGCCGTGACCTAGGATCAAGGATGTCATTATCTAAGTTGAAGGATGCCGTGACCTAGAATCAAGGATACTGTGACTTATGATCAAGGATGGCATGACAGCTGGGAAAAAAAATGATTAAGAGTCAAGGATAAATTTATCTAAGATCAATGATATCAGGATCAAGGATCAAGGATGAGTTGATCTAGAATCAATGATGCCGTACCAATAGCAATGCAGATATTCTGTAAATATTTATATGGAAACCTTGTCTGCCCAGTGAATAGGTCAGGGTTGGCTAAACCGGGGCTCGTGACCCACGTTCAGCTCCTTTGGAGTGAAAAAAATTTAAATTTTTTTATCAGAGTTTATATGAAATGTAAATAAGACCATTTTCAATTTTGATCATAGCTTACGGCTCTCAATCATATGAATTTATATGCATGTAGCTATATAAATTAAATGGTTTTATCAGATACTGGAATAGGGAGATATAAACTCAAAATATTATATGTCTGTGGAAAACCTAGAATCTAAAATTAAAAGTATGATCCGATAGCATGTTTCGAAAATGGTTTTAAAGATATTTTAGTGAATGTTACAAGACAAGTTTTTTTAAAAACTGCTTAAAATCTAGCCTTATTGAACTCATTAACTTTTTGGGTCAAAACTGGATTCAGCCAACGCTTTTTGGTCAAGGAACAGTATTCTGAATTTGATCCAGTGTCTTTTGAAAAATGTCATTCAGTTCAATAAATCTCATTGCAGAATGAAAAAAAACAGAATGTTTAGTTGAGTTAAAGATTGATAACTGAGACACTTGAAAGAGAGACCATTTAAATCTACATCAGTGGACAAAAATGTTTTTACTGAGTATTTAAATTCCATAAGAAAAAAAAAATGGAATGGCTTTTTGTTCGTAAAGATGTAAAAATAGTCAATATACCTCATCTCTGAAATTATTGACAGAAAGTTTTAAGAAGAGCCGAAGCGTACAACGGTCGAAAATATGAAAAATAATGAAGATGGAGGCAACAGTCCGAATAATTTTAAACCAAAGTTTAAATTATCAATAAAAATCATTTATTTTTTTTTTCCAGATCCTGAAGAAGGTATGTTTTGTACAACGGAAACGTCGTGAATATGATAACGAAGATTCATTCAACAGTCCGAACAATGACGTTAAAATGGTTTAAATTATCAATATACCTCATCTAAAAAAGAAATATTGACAGATTTAAAGAAGGCCGAAGCGTACAACGGTCGAACGTCATGAACGCAAATGATGAAACGAAGATGGAGGCAACAGTCCGAACAATGCAAATAGTTTAGATTATCAATATACCTCATCTCTGAAATATTGACAGATCCTGAAGAAGGCCGAAGCGTACAGCGGTCGAAGCGTCGTGAATATGATAACGAAGATGGAGGCAACAGTCCGAACAATGCAAATAGTTTAGATTATCAATAACCTAATTGATCTGAAATATTGAAGATCCTGAAGAAGGCCGAAATTTTAACATTGTTATAATAATTCAAAAAATATGATAACGAAGATGGAGGCAACAGTCCGAACAATGCAAATAGTTTAGATTATCAATATACCTCATCTCTGAAATATTGACAGATCCTGTTGAAGGAAAAGCGTACAACGGTTTCTCATGTTAAAATATGAAAACGAAGATGGATTCCAACAGTCCGAACAATGCAAATAGACCATCCAACTAATGAATACCTCATCTCTGAAATTATTGGACTGATTCTGAAGAAGGTTGGAAGCCATTTTTGAAACGTCGTGAATATGGCAACGAAGATGAAAACAATTTACGAACAAAAAGTTTAAATAGTCAATATACCTTCAGCTCTGAAATATTGACAGATCCTGAAGAAGGCCGAAGCGCACAACAGCCGAAACGTCGGGAATATGATAACGAAGATGAAGACAACGGTACGAACAATGCAAATAGTTTAAATAGTCAATATACCTCATCTCTGAAATATTGACAGATCCTGAAGAAGGCCGAAGACAACAATGTAAATAGTTACAATATATCATCTCAGAAATATAGGCATGTTTATTTCTATATAAAATGGTAAATGATAAATATTCCATTGTAGTTGGTTCAGCTATTTTTATAATTCCCGTTTCTCGCTCTTTCTTTCTTTTCTATTATATATATCTATATATATATGCACAAATTAATATGCACACACACACGCACACACACACACATATATATATATATATAGTTTGAAAATTTATAATAGCGTGTAACATTTTTGTTGTTATAAAAATCATAGATTTTTAAAACAATAAACATAGCGCGTGAGTCACGGGGGTATACACTAATAACGACGTTAATAGAAAAGGCGTCCTTGTGACTCTGTTTTATTTATCATGTATTTACCCATTCATATTACATTTGAATATATTTTTCAATACAAATATAATTTCAGGAAATCATTTTCGAAAAAAAAAAAAAAAATTCAGATGGAGACTACTTGGGAATTTACTTACATTTGTACAACGAAGAATTTTTTCCTCTTAGAAAACTGAATATTTCAAACCAAAGAATTCTTGAACAATTTCATATTCAAAACTTAAATGCTCGTTGTGCTCTTTCTTAAAAAAAAGTAACTATCAACTGTCACCAAACAATTATTTCAATTTCAAACAACAAAATATATGGTACCCTATTCAAAGTACCCTTTCGAGTCTACCCTCCTCCATCCTTCTCTCGTACGCTTCTATGCATTGCTTGATGGATTCTTCTTGAATGGCCCTCGGCTCTGTCGTTACGATCCTATTGATGGCCTTCAAAATGGGTCACTTTTAATAATCCTCTCGAGCTTAGGGAAAAGAAAAAACTTCACACGGAGCATGGCCAGGTGAATAAGGAGGTTGTTCCTGTGCGGCGATGTTCTTCTCAGACATGAATTGCCGGATGCCCAGGGCGTTATCAGCAGGTATATTGTCGTCTCTTTTCGGGCATTATAGCCTTTCTGGGTGATCGTCTGGCCCTGTGGCAAAAACTCACTGTCGACGATGCCTCTCAAATCGAAGAACGTGATCAGTCTGATTGGAAGTTTTTGAGGAGTATGGAACCACTCCGGGTCAGGGTGGACCTAGGAACACAAGCAATTAAGAGGTAGTTCCACGCTCCTCAAAGCCTCCTTTCTGTTGGGCGTAGTTTAACGTATTACCCGGGACGCGGATGTAGTTTATCGCCATCGTCGGTCGGGCACTGGGCGAAGCATACGTCATAGGATCTCTCTTGAAGACTTTCCGATTGATCGCCTGGCCCCGTGGCAAGAACTCACTGTAGACAATGCCTGTCACATGAAGAACGTGATCAGTGCTGTTACTTTTCAGACAGACCTCGTATATATTAGAGAGACTGAATCTGTAAGAAGTATTCAGGTTGAACGAATGTTTGATTTTATGTCAAGTGATATGAGACAACAAGAGTGAAAATAAACCGTGCATAAGCACAGCAGCGAATGATTGCTTTGGAAAAATAGACAACAGTGAGTGAACTTGTTTGCCAAGACTTGTGTATTATTAATCACATAAAGTTTCCACAGAACATTAAGAGAAGCGTGCATTGTATTTCACTGAGTACTACCTTGGAGTGCTTATCTACGGTTTGTACATTCTATATTTAATAATTCTATTTAAAATGTCGCCTTTTTTCTGTCTCCAATTTGCGTGTGTGCGCACGCGCACTGGCATGCCGGAAATATAACCATAATTCCGTCTTGTCGAAAAGAGACGGAAACAAATATATGTACCGGATATAATGTGGCGTGTTTAATATAAGTATAACTTAACAAAACACAAGAACTTATCGTAATATATATATATATGAAAGAAAATAATAATTTACAATGTTTGATGTTCAATAAGTTTTATTTGCAGTTGTTTTTCTTTTCTCATTTCGTTTACTTTTTGTTGTAGTTTTTTTTTTTTTTTTAAAGTAAGTCATTTCTTCAAATGACGTGAACTTGGACATTCTGTACGACTGAACAAAGATTCTTTTTTCCATGAATTTGATGACGTCATCAATAGCTTTCTCTACCAAGTCACACTCTTCTTAATCATCCTTCATATTTTCACCATTATCGGAAGAATTTGATTCTCTCTTTATTTCTTGACAATCCAAGTCATTTTGAAACTATTCTACTGTTCAATTTTTTTTTTTGTTATTCCTTAGCGTCTTCATTTATCCATTCTTTTGAGTCAACCGAAGTGAAAATATTCTGTGGATCATCTCCGAGCGGAAATTTTAGTGTATCGTTCAAATTCTGCAATCCTTGTTTGTCAATTTGCAAATTTAATGAATTAATAGCTTCGTCCTGTTTTTCAGTAGACTCTAATATCTGACGTAACTGCAAAGAATTTCTTTTCCTTTTTCTTCCATTATTTCAAGACATTACGGGTTAAAAAATGTCAAGTCACTAAAAATCATCTACAAAGAAAAGAAAAGAAAATTATATGTAGTATATTCCTGCAACATCTAAATGGCAATACTGAGACGTTCGGATAGGACGATGTTCGGATAGGACGATGTTCGGATAGGACGATGTTCGGATAGGAGGATGTTCGAAAAAGGAGGACTTTCGGATAGGAGGATGTTCTTAGAGGAGGGTGTTCGGATAGGAGGATGTTCCAAAAAGGAGGACTTTCGGATAGGAGGATGTTCGGATAGGAGGGTGTTTGGATAGGAGGATGTTCGAAAAAGGAGGACTTTCGGATAAGAGGATGTTCGGATAGGAGTGTGTTCGGGTAGGAGGATGTTCGAAAAAGGAGGACTTTCAGATAAGAGGGTGTTCGGGTAGGAGGATGTTCGAAAAAGGAGGACTTTCGGATAGGAGGATGTTAGGATAGGATAAAAAATGGGTAGGAGGATGTTCGAAAAAGGAGGACTTTCGGATAGGAGGATGTTCGGATAGGAGGGTGTTCGGGTAGGAGGATGTTCGAAAAAGGAGGAATTTCGGATAGGAGGATGTTCGGATAGGAGGGTGGTCGGATAGGAGGGTGGTCGGATAGGAGGATGTTCGAAAAATGAGGACTTTCGGATAGGAGGATGTAATGATAGGAGGGTGTTCGGATAGGAGGATTTTCGGATATGAGGATTTCTGTTGTAGAATATTTGGACAGTTTTAATACTTTTTATGCCCAGAATATAAACCACTTATACCACCCATGGTCTATACTGCAACTATGCTGAGCAGACCTTAGTTACAGTTTCTGGGAAAGAGCATGTTATCTAGCGTGATCGAAAATCTGAACAATTTATTTAAACAATTTGGTCATGATGGGTTTGAACTTGTTGATGAAGAATGTTTCCTCTTTATCCGCCTTTTTTCTCCATGAATTTGATGCCGTCATCAATAATTTTTCTACCGAGTCCCAATCTTCATCATCCTTGGGTTTTCACCATTATCGGAAGAATTCAAAGGTCGCTATATTTCGATTGAAAATCCAATTCATTTTGAAATTTATGTTGAAGCTATGAAATTGGGAAGCAATATTTATTTATTTATTTTTCATTGAAAATATGACAAATCGGTTTATTTCGATAATTGAGTTTTGAACGTTCATTAGTTTCATTTTTCAGGAGTTGTGATATAGAAGCGAAAATTTTTATAATTGTTGAGTTTAATATAGTTATATAGCCATTATAGGATGTTATTTTAGATTTATAAATATTATGCATGCAGTTTATTGATAAAGAGGTGTTGCATTTAATTGACATTTTTTCCCTAAACAGTTCTAACTATGTTTCAAAAATACTTTTCAAAATTTAATGACCTAATTCAGCATACATAATTTTGTAATTAAATTAATGACATTAGTTCCATTCACTATCTTAAGCAGAATATATATATGTATGTTTTTATATGTGTGTGCAGTTAATAAACATTTATATAACTATTAATTTAAATTTAATCTTTAAAAAAATCTAGTCAACAATACAAAATTTTTTCAAATTAAATACCTGTATTACAACTCTTATAATTAGGAAAGTTTTTTACTAAATATTATTCACCCTTTCAAAAATTTACACTATTTATTGTGGAAGGAACATCTGAAAATTTTGCTAAAATAAGTCATGTTTGATCCTGGCTTGAAGCATATCGGACGTGTATATATGTGAATTTTATAGATATACCCATACATATATATATTTTACAGCAAAATACTACAAACCAACTTATACACAGAAATATACCATTGTAGGGCAACAGCCTTGATATATGACTATGGATTCGTCCAAACACGAGAGTAAAAAATTTATAATTTTTCTAATGTATAGATAAATAAAAAGAAATGTAAAAATTTGGAAAACTAATAAAAGAAAAATTAAACTATGGAGGCCATTTGTCTTGAAATTATATTTATATTAAGTAATATTTGTCCATTTCAATTTATTATTGGCCAGTTGTTTATTCTAAATTTGTACTATTTCCATTTCTCCAAATACCAAACCAATATATATATATATATAATATATATATATATATATATATATATATATTTACGACTTAGTTAAACACACATACATTCAAAAAAAATAGGATTGCCATACATGGAATAACCCAGATGTGTTTTATAACGCTAAAAAAATACTATTCTATAAAGAATATATATCTTAGTGATGTTATATTTTTTATTCTAAAATATATTAAAAAAATAATATATATAAAATCACTATAAAAATCTCCATTTTATCCCAACACTTTTATATTCTTTTAAGATTTGGTTTGTAATTTTTGAAATTTGTAGATAATTTCTTTTCATGAATATATTTATATATTCACATTTTAATTTTTTTCACATACTTTTTTTTTTTTTTTTTCAAGAGGGTTACTGAATTGAGGCGTGTAATACAAACGAAAAAATAAATTTAGGATGATTAGAGGAGATGGTTATTTATTAGATGGTAATTTTTTGTTTGAAAAGGTTATCCTTCCAAGGTATATTTTTATATGAATATATTTTTAGAAAATATATATATGTTATATATATATATTTTGTTTATATATAGTTTTTTAAAACGAAATATTTATATTGAATATAACATAACTGGGTGTTTGTAATTATTAGGTTTAAGCGATTGATACTAGAATATGAATATATATTATAAATTTGAAGAAAATAAATACAAAAAGCAATTTTTCAACATTTAGATATTTTTTATTATGCTGTTCTTGCCATATCTTTTTTTGACTCACATCATTATCATCCCTTAAACTCAAATTGTCTGTTCAATAATATAAAAAATATAAAAACAACTGAAACTGGTAGTTTGTCTTTATTGGATTATATATATAAAGTTTTAAAAGTGAAACTTAACAATCTATTACATAATAGACATTTAAAAAGGGTTATGTTTAATATTATTTGAATGTGTGTGTGTATATATATATATATATATTTGATATAAATGCCCATCATAGAATATAGACATTGATAATGAAGAAAACATTTTTTAAAACCATGTAGAGTTCAATTTGAAAATTCCTATAGGTTTCATGGAAAACAGACATTGAAGAGACTTAGAAGTACTTCTAGCAAAAACATTTGAACAATTTGATTTCACTAGTACAAACGTAATTATAAACAATAATAATGGAAACGTTCAAAGAAGAAATTCAGATAAAAACAAAGAATAAAAATAACTTTTGCAAAGGAAAACAATTTTTATTGACACGTTTCATTGTTCAATAAAGGTTTAAAAATACAACTTTAACTGTATTATGACAATGATTCATATCAATACAAATCTTAAATAAAAACAGGCATCTCTATCAAGGCCAATTGTAAACAACAAAGATATTGTTACATCAATTTCATAGACTTAACTATGACTTAATTGTTCAAATGTTTTGTTTTTTTTATATACAACATATATAAATATCAGCCGCCAACCATTGAGAGGTAACATGGTTTCAGTAGCTAAAACAAAAACATTTTCGAGACGTCGTGAATATGGCTTTTTTTTTTAAGAAAATCAAGAAAATTTATCTTTTCAATTTAATCTCATGATCTGAAATATACACAGAAAAATGAAACTAGACATTATCCATCCATATCTGAAAACGTTGGTGATCATTATAACGGATATTTACTGTTCTAAGATGTAGTTCATATAAATTTTGTTTTTATTATCATCCTATGGATATATCTGACATCCATTTATAAGGATGCTCATAGGTAGATGAGCTTATCGTCGTGAATAGGTGTTTGCCGGAAAATGTCAGGACAACGGTCATAGAAATCCAATTTTTATCCCTCATTTTATATATTTAAATTAGTATATATCTTCCAAATGTTAAGGTATGTTTTGTTTCCATTTAGAAAAAACTGTCAATGCTCAACAGCACCTTTCTGTAGAATATTTCTATCGAACACATTTCTTCTTCAAATATATAATATAGATTGTCAAGTATTCACTAGACATCCTGAAAAGGATGGATATTACCCAACAGTTCCGAAACATCGTGAATAGGATTTCGAAGATGACGACATTCCGAACAATTTTTAAAACTTTTATTAACTTTTTGGAAGGCATCTTTTTATATCCCAAAATGAAAATTAGGGTGTTCCAACGGTCGAAACTGTTAAAATATGGCATATTTAAATTGGGGACAACAATCCGAACAATCTAAATATTATAAACATATTGGATGTAACTAATATTTAGAATTACCATGTATCCTCAGTCTTCCAATTGATATTGAAATTTCAAAAACGTCTTTGAACTACCTAGGTGGGAGTTTTAAGGACAAAATCCGAACAATGTAATAAACAGTGTATAAATGTTACAATACCATAAAATTGTAACAGTTTCAATAAAGAATCCTTTGTAGATACAACGGTCTTAAAACGTCGTGAATATGGCAACGAAGATAGGACTGTGAGTTTGAAGAATTTTTTAAAAAATAATGATAATATTTTGAATTTTTATTTTTTTATTTTTCTGCTTTTTTTTATCTGATGCTTAGCAGTTTTCTATTTTTGAAAATGGTTCAACCTGGATTATTTTTAGGATATTATTTTGGATTTATTTGTATAAATATAATTTTAAATAATAATAATATAAACCATTAATATTTGAAGTTTGTATTGCTCCAAAATCTACATCAGCGTGTCATAAATATTGCATTTGTTAGTTTTAAAGAAAATTAATGAAATTAATAAATATTTCTGGTATTCAAATTCTCCGCAGATTTATCAGAATATTGTCCACATTCTCTTATTCAATTATTAAAAATAAATAAAATATAAAAAACTGAATTGGTTTCCGTATCAGTATTTAAAAAATTCAATTATTGGTCTTCATATAAATTTGTTTAATTTCAAAATTTCGAATAATACAAGAACTTTGAAAAATTAAAAAAATAATGTGTCGCAAATCTATTATGGAAAATCTATATATATATATATTTATTATGGGGAAATCAAAATTATTGGCTTTGATTTAAAATATATAGAAACAAAAGATGAGGACAATATTCCCAACAATATAAATATAAAAATAGTTGGCATTTTAAATATCTGAACATATATAGGTCCTGGAAAAGGACGGAAGATTATGTTTAGAATATTGATTTTCACATGAATAGGGCAACGAAGATGAGGATTGTTTTTTCTGAAGAATCAGCAATATTAATTGGTAATATAAAAGCTTAGAATTATAGTCTTTTTCTTGAAAAGGTTGCTTCTCTAAAACTGCCGAAAATCAAATTTTCAAGGAAGTTGCAAGGACAACAGTCCAATTATTTAAATTTTAAATAGTTAATATATCTTTTTGAAATATAGACATAGTATTAGACTGGTGTCAAAACGTATCAACAAGATTTTCAACAGTCCTGACAATTAAATATATAAATATTGTTTCATTATATAAAACGCAGATTTTGTGTGTGTGTGTGTGTGTGTGTGTCTGTAACGTTTATATATTGGATCGGATTTCCTACATTTTTCAAAACCGATTTCAACAAAACTTCACAGGACTACATAAAATTACCTTGTGGTGGTTCTAACAGTGCCAAAAATGGGAAAAATATAATTGTTTTTGCACAAAATCAATTTGAAAACACGATTAAGAGACATCGTGAAAATGGAAGGGGACAACTCACATCGGGTTGTTTGTGTGTGTGGGTTCCTTTAAATATGGGAGCGGATTTCCTATATTTTTCAGCCGATAAAACAAAACTTCACTTTTTTTTTTTTTGGCAGGTAGTGTTTCTTATTCTCTTGCACAATTTTTTTTCTTTATATTTTTAACATTCAGAATGCTTTAAAAATTCCATTTACAAGACAATTATTTATAATAAAATTCTATTCAATCAGTAGACTCATAACGATTGAAAACAATGTTTTTTGTTTGAGTTTGGGTTTGACCAATTTATAAAAATAAAAAAAAAAAACTAATTAAGACATGCGTGTCCGTCAACCTTAAACAATAATCTAACGATCTCTACTGATTGTACGAATACAAACATCGGAATAAATTCTTTATCTTTAGGGAAAGATAATGAAATCTAAACATACACAAGTCCTAACTAAAAATAATAACCGGAACGGGAAACTACTTTAAATACACATGGTGTCCAATTTTTTTTTACTGTATTCAATAAGTAAAAATCATAAATTGTAAAAGATTATTATTACAGAAAGGCTACTAAATGAATAAGATTTGTTAGATCATAATTAATAAACCCAAATAAAGTTAATATTTTTTGTATTAGAAACAACGAGTGGAAAATATATTCAAATCAGAATTCTAATTATGAATCACCACAAGCAAAATATGCAATTTTTTTACTGTATTCAATAAGTAAAAATCATAAATTGTAAAACTAAAAGATTACAGAAAGGCTACCTACATTTTTTTCAACCGATTTCAACAAAACTTCAATTTTTTTTTTTTTGACATGAAATGTTTCTTATTCTCTTTGCACACTTTTTTTCTTTTATTTTTACATTCAGAATGCTTTAAAAATTCCATTTACAAGACAATTATTTATAATAAAATTCTATTCAATCAGTAGACTCATAATGATTGAAAACAATGTTTTTGTTTGAGTTTGGGTTTGACCAATTCGCATAGACATCGTCTCTGATATATAGACAGATCCTGCTCAGAATCTGACCATTTCTTGTAGCGCAATGTTTTCTCTCGACGTGTTCATTAGTTTCTGATGAAGATGATTAAAGGACTGGCCGTTTCGGTTTTTCTTTACGGCTTTGCAAGTTATTTAATAGCAGAAAATATGTCTAGATCGTAAGAATTTTGGTGAGTTAATAATAATTTATTGACGCAAGCTCAACTATTTAATCCAAAGCTGGGGGAGAAGTTTTTTTAATTTTTTTTTTGCTAATATTCACCCAATACAAAGCCCAAGGCGCTAGTGGAGGGTGACGGTTAAACTGAAAGGGAGTTATATATATATATATATATATATATATATATATATATATATATATATATAATTTTTTTGTTTCAAAATATGATTCCTTCGCTATATAAGAGTTCTCATATTTAAAAACGAGGGATAAACCATCAAAATAATTATTAAAAATAAGTTGAAGTAATAATTATGTAGTTTTGGATAAATCTCGTTTTGAATTTGGACTCTTATGTAGAAGGAATCATATTTTTAAACAAAAAATATTATAATAAATCTCTACTTCTGTATGGAGCACTGTCTTCTTAAAAATAAAAACAAAAATACTAAGGAACTCTGGATTATGCACCCAACGTGTTCTTTTCCATTTTCTGCATACCTGCGCAATTTTACACACACACACACACACACACACACACATATATATATATATATATATATATATATATTATATATATTAGCGGATGGACGTAGCGTGTAATCAACAAATGAGTCTTCAATACCTATACTTAAAGCCAGAGGAAGCTGAAATTTATATGTCGCATTATAAGGAAGGGGGACATAGAGAATTTGACACTCACAAGGTTTATTGATGGCAAGAGAGACACAGGAAGGAAACGAGTGACCGAACTGGAGAGTTAAAAAAAAGTCATTTTAAAGATTAAAAAAAGATTATCTAATGTCATGGCACCTACCTGTCGTAAGAAATTAAATAAGGCATCAAGAAGTAAATCTCAGCATGCTCATTCTCGCGCGGTGTCTGCTCGGAGCGCGTGTTATCTATTTAGGTAGCAAGAAGGAAGTTTATTTCGAACAATGACTTATCAAGTAACGTTACTTTCTGCGACAGATTCCTGAGAGAGGATTCTTCCCAAATATTTACAATCTTAACCTCTTCTGGACTAGAGTTCTAATGTAAGCAAAGAGTCTGTTTAGATCAAGGGAGGGGGAGCACCTAACCGATTGCTCTCCCAACAACTATGGGGATAACAGCGAGAGAGAAAGAGACGGGAGGTAACAGAAAATGACATTGCAACTTGAGGAACACTACCATCCACGGCACCGACTTCACAAGACTCTGTGTCTTGCCAACTGCCGACTGCTGTCCTCTCTAAGATTTTATTGGCATTAGGTAGTTTACAAAGATCTTGACCAGTTGCAGAAAGGCCTGTATCTAGCTAGACCTATCAAGCTGTCCCGCTGCTAAGGAGGAGAAACCCAGATGTAGCTGGTGTTGATAAACACGTGGACATGTGATCCGAGGTCTTTCTTGTGTCTGTACTGACGATCGTTATTAGTAAAATTAGTAAAATAACGGTGATATATGGAAAAGGCTGAGCTATCTTTGCTAAGGTGGTTAGTTCGGGAGAAGGGCAACTCTGATTTCGAAACAGCGGAGAAGGCAAGAGAATCCGTTCCGTCTTCTCATAAATACTCTTGTCAGTGTAAAGTTTTTGCTTTTGTTTTGTTACTCCCTTGTCTTGTCAGAACATAATCGACCGTGTCTCTCCACAGCTTCCTTTTATTTTGTTATCTGTGAATTATTACGGAACGATAGTGTAGTTCTTTCCTGTTGTCTTCTGCACTGCTTTGAATTCAGACGTGTTCTTTTTCTTAAACTGGCGGCCACCCATCGCTAGAGATTCTTAGCTACCCTACAATTTAACCCATAGCCGGGAGAAAAATAGTTTCCAGCATCTGTGTGAAATAGAGTGCAACAGACTTTGTGTATATTCCTCCCTCTCCCTCAGTCTCTCTTTCTCTCTCCCTCCCTATCTCTTTCTGTCTCTCTTTTCTTTCAATCTCACTCTGTCTCTTCCTCTCTCCTCCCTCTCTCTCTCTTTTGCTATCTCCCTGTTTCTCTCTTCCCTATTTCTTTCTCTTTTTCTCTCACTCCATCTTTCTCTCTCTCTTTCTCTCTCCATCTTCCCCATCTTTCTGTCTCAACTTCTTTTTATATCCCTCTCACTCCATCTATTCTTCTTCTCTCTCTGACCTCCTTAATCTGTCCTGTGGTGTATAATGCCACAGACTCACTACGCTTGGTGTTGCTGCTACTGTTCCCTTAGCATGTAAGATTTCTACGAGCCTATGCGATGGTTCAACCGATGTCGAAATCAGCGTTGTTATTCTCGTAGACTGGTTGCTAATCATGGCTACAGAGCCCAGTCCGCTTTGCTATTTAACCAATAACTGGTGATTGACGGTTATTCTGTAGACTTATATATATATATTTATATATATATATATATATATATATATATATAGAAAGAACAACAAAGATATATAATCCGGTGTTCTTATAGATATTTTTATTTTAACACAATAGTGCTCAATGTAAATTTACAGAGTATTAATATTATAAATTGATTTATTTAAAATGGTTTATTTTATATACACAGTTCTAACCATGTTTCAAAATGGAAGCTAAAAAGCTACGAATTTAATTTTGTAATTAAATTAAAGACATTAGTTCCATTTTAAAAGTTACTCCAAAATTCGCTTGAGGATGAAATGGAACTAATGTCTTTAATTTAATTACAAAATTAAATTCGTAGCTTTTAGCTTCCATTTTGAAACATGGTTAGAACTGTGTAGCAAAAAAAACATATTTTAAATAAATTAAATTATAAATAATACAACATTATATATATATATATATATATATATATTATATATATATATATATATTATATATATGGATTATGTACTGTATGGATTTCGTGTAATCAAGAAAGGAGTGTTCATTACCTAGAGAATTTGACACTCACAAGGTTTACTGAAGAGCACCATAAAAAGGAACCTATGAATTCATGCATTTCCCAAGGGTATTTTTGCTAAAGTCGATAACTGTTGCGTTTATTTATTAAAAGAAAACGTGGAGATCCATGACTGCCAACGTACTAAAGGTAATCAATGGAAGACACTGTTTCAGACTAACGTTTTTTGGTAATTTTCTGTTTGTTTGTCTTTTTTTTTGTTCTTGCTTGTTCCGTTCGTGTATTTATCATATTTTCTGGAATTTTTAGTTATTGAAGTTTTTTCCTTTTTTCTTTTTTTTTTTTCTTCATTTGTTCGCGATATTTATTCAATAATAAAAGAACTGAGGAATGTCTCACGAAAAAAAAAAATGTGCACTTTTTGGCGGCTTTAAAGAATTTTTTTTATTTTTTATTGGATTTACTCTGTTTACCACACTGACGTTATTTATCTGTCCGCCTATAAAAAATAACTTCTCAAAGATGTATTTCTTGTTTGTGAACAGCATATTTAGTTTACTGAGACGAACCAGAGGAAGAATATTGTTCGTATGCTGGGTTTGGTTTAGTTTGATTTATGTTTCACTGCATATCAACACCACAATGGGTTATCTAATACCGACAAGATATTTAGGATAGAATATGTATGAATAGAATATGTATTCTTCGTAAGAAATAAGTTTGTAATTCAAGTTTCATTGATGTATTTTTTGTAAAGAGGGCTTTTGTCAAAAGTCTGGTTTTGTTGGTATTGTTTTACAGCATATCAATCTCAATGGGTTATTTAATGCCACTGGTCGAAAATAAACAATTCCCTATGCCTCCTATAGTTATAAATTCTTTCGAAAAACTTAAGAAAGACATTGCCGAGTCATATGTAAAAGTTATTGATGATGAATTGCCATTTACTATTGAAACCGATGCCTCAGAAAAGGCTATTGGAGGCACTCTTTTACAAGCTGAGCGACCTGTAGCATTCTTTTCTCGGTCGCTAAACCCCTCTGAAATACGAGTTCACATAGTCGAAAAAGAAGCATATGCTATAGTCGAATGCGTTCGTAAATGGAGAGACCTCCTTGCCGGTAAACATTTTACTATTATTACTGATCAACAAGCCCGTATCTTTTAATTTAAACCTGCTAATCGCGGAAAAATTAAAACCGATAAAATTATAAAATTGGAAAATGGAACTTCTTCCCTTTTCATACGACATAAACACCGTCCTGGAAATGAGAAAACACAGTTGCGGATACCTTTATCCAGAGTATGTGGTGCTGCTGCTTCTTCCTTGAAGGAACTTAAATCGATACACGATTAATAATACATCCTGGGGTACAGCGCTTTTGGCATTTTTAAGGTCTCAGAATATGCCGTATTCGCTTGATGAAGTCCGAATGTGACTTCTGAATGTACGACCTGTGCCAAAATAAAACCCCAATTCTTCGATTCTACTAGTAATGTTTCTGATCCGTTCTACTGCGCCATTTCAGCGTCTCTCCATAGAGTGTAAAGGGCCTGTCCCGGTATCCTGACAGGTTACCGATATATACTTAAATGTCATCGACGAATATAGTCGATTTGATTTTGCCTTTTTGCCGCGATTGCTTTTCGTCAAACTGCTATTCAGTGCCTGACAAGTATTTTCTCCATTTTCGGGCTTCCCTCGTTCATTCACTCCGATCGAGGAACTTCGTTTTTGTCAGGAGAATTTAAACAATTTCTAACACGACTTGAATTGGATTCAGTAATACTACTGCATATAACCCTAGAGGCAATAGCCAATGCGAACGTTACAACGGCATAATTTGGAATACCATTATTGGCCCTGGAAAAAAAACAGTTACCAATTAGTGCTTGGCAGGATGTTCTACATGATAAATTAAATGCTATCCGCTCTCTACTAATGTACTCTTACGAATGCAACCCCCACGAACGAATGTTCTTTGACTTTTGGTACAAAATTATTTTGATTGTTAAGGCGGAATCAAATCCTCCATGCCAAAATACGTCACAATGATGGCCGGGAAGATTCGGTGGCGCTGAGACGGTTGCAACGTTTTTACGCCCGGATGGACCTCAAATGGACCTGAAAATACTCAACCCGACGTGGACCACGCAGATTCAACCCTTTTGCCTGATATAGGTCCCGTAAATATTTCTTCACCTTCCACGGAAAATGAATCTGTGAATAATAGCCAGAATCCTGAAAGTCAGCCTTCTCCAGAGGTCTGGTTCTTCCAGTGGTGAATTACCTCTACGCCGGTCTAGCAGGATTCGTAGACCAATCCAACGACTGGAATTATAAAAAACCTATTCAATTACGATCTCTTTTTAAGTGGGGAGAATGTTATATTTTCGTAAAGAAAATAAAAGAAAAGAAAATAGGAAACTATCTTTACTGTCCACGTCAAATAGGAAACTATCTTTACTGTCCACGTGACTTCTTCACACGTCCCCATTCCTCTTTAAAAGCTGCGTTCTTCTTCCTTTGTTGATTGCTGCTGTGAATTAAGTTCAGTAAAGCCTTAGTGAAAGGTTACTAGCTTTCTTCTCTGAGCAACGTAACACGCTGTCTTTCCAAAATGTTGTTACTGGCTTGTCACGAGGGTTAATGAAAACAATAAGAAGCGATCTTCGGTCAAACCTGTCCACAAAAAAAGCTATTTGTCTCGGCATTTATAGATCCAAATGGCTTAAAACAAAATCATACTGAAACACCGGGTCCCGTACGGTCAGCGAAGTTAAGATACGCCGTGTCTGGCCAGTACACTGACAGGTGACCGCATGGGAATAAAATAAGCTTGGCTGTGCGTGTGGGGTAATGGATAGGTCTCAGAACCCGAGTTCCAGTTACCGTTGGGTTTGATATATTCACTTACGCACAAATACCCTTGGTAAAGGTATGAAGCCACCTTTTCTCCCCAGCTATGGGTTAATTAGTACAACTTGTATCATTAAACTATTATTATCTAAAAAATAATTCTTACAATCTAAAAATATTTTTGGCTTTAAATAGCATGCAAATGGCTGAAAAGCCGTACAAAATAATCAATTAATAATAGCCTTAAAAAGCTGTTACATCTTTTTTTAATATCGACATGAAAGTCAGTTATGAAATAATTGCTCTAAAAACAAACTAAATTCACTGATGCAACATTAAAACAAAAGCATGACTCCTGATGTTGTTTCCCCGAATCATCTTTTATTTAGTTTGTCTATATTTCTGAGATGAGGTATTATTGTACGGACTTGTCCTCATATTTACATTTATTACAATGTTTAACTATTCAGACTAACAAACGAATTTTGAGGTATTATTAAAAAATTCGGACTATTGTCCTCATCATATTTTTACAACGTTTCGGCCTTTCAGTATCTGAACATATTTCTGAGAAGAGGTATTATGTATTTATTTACATTAACTATTGTCCTCATCTTTTAGGCCAGATTTACAACAAGTATCTGTCTATATTTCTGAGATGAGGTATTATGTACACTATTTACATTATTCGGACTATTGTCCCTCAAAAGTCCGATAATACACATGGCATAATAGATATAAATTTTTATTTTAAAACGTTTCGGCCCATAAGTTTCTAAGGTTCATATCTTTTTTTATTTAGATCCGGACTATTGATTTTTATGAAAACGTTTCGGCCCACAGACGTGAGTTTCATCCGAGATGAGGCAGTGATGGATTTCAGAGGGAATTATTTAGAATAACTCATCCCTTTGAAAATATTTATTACAACGTTGACATCTTCTAAAAATAGTGAAGTCTACCCCAGTGACTATTGTTCGAAGGACAATAAAATAAAGGACGTTATTTAGATCCAGTGACATGACCCAAAAGTGTGAGTCCAATAGTCGGTTAAGCAGTGATCTTTCAGAGGGAAATTAACAGAGATAACTCATCCATTAAAAATTGGCACGTAGAACTAGAACACGTTGAGCGAAATAAAGGGTTCAGTTCGACATTCCAACCACAAAGAAGAATGACCGTACAAACAGCCGAAACGTTGTAATAAATATGGCGACAAAGATGAGGACAATAGTCCGAATAATGTAAATAATCCACTTTTATTTGTGTTCTTTCACCAATAAAGATAAATTTCTTTCTTGAGAATATCTCGTTACTAGCTTGCCATGATGGGTAGCGAAGACTTTGTGAGAATTGATTAAACAATTCTGCAAGATGTTATTTATCTCGACATTAATAGCACCATAGGCTGTTGTATCCTTTTTCAATATCGATGTGATTGTCAGTTATGTATTCTAAAAAAAAACCAAAGAAAACAACATCGCTGATGCAGCATTTAAAAAAAATTCTGATATCTTGCGGCCGTCAGGTTATTGATCTACCGATCACTTTCTACTGATGCGCAAAATCAATGTATTCGATCTTATTATCAAATAAACCTGCAGGGCATAAAAATCGATGTTTACAAAGCATCCCAAATTAAGTTAAAAAAGATAAAGAAAGTTTAAAAAATCAGTTGAGCAGATCTCAGAGTTCAGTCAAGGCCAGGCTTCGATCGCGAATTTGAATATTAAAAATAAAAAAAAATAAACATTATGATTAATTTGGCAGAATGCCACAAACGTCGAGTACCCAATGAGGATTGAACACGGTTCAATTAGCAAATTGGACTTTTAAACCGGTTTGATAAAAATAACTCTGTGTGATATTTCCATTTTTTTCTCCACTGCATCCATTAGTCGGTGTAGCGAGAGAAGGATTGGCGCTATATAATCTTACCTCCTTTGTTTGAAAATATCCAGATGCGTGAAAGTAGTTGCTTCTTTTTGTTTGTTACAATGGATATATATGCTTATATTCATCATCAGTAGCTTCTTTTATGTGTTGTGCCCTTTCAGGATGTGGTCGATCATGGCCCTCCACAATCTCCTGTCCTTTATAGCTCTTAATATAGTCTTTTTGCTATCTTTCCTGATACCTGTTCTGCGAACCATTTACAGAAGATCTTTCTTCTTCTATGATCTCTGTCCTTTCAGCACGTGAGGGATCATAGGCCTCCACATTTTCCTGTCCTTTGTAGATCTTGGTAAAGCTTATCTTTCATAATCCCCGTTCTGCCAACTGTGACAACATGCTCTGCTCATCCGTCACTGCAAAATCTGATGACATCCAAGGTCAGTTTTATGCGTATTACACCCGCCTAGATATGTGCACAGGTTTGTCCAATTGGCAGCAATCGAATTCACAAGGAATAACGACAACTGCTTTTTAATACTGGTTGGGAAATAGCAACAATACGAATTCTCGTTTAGCCGGCTATGTTTTTCTTTTGGCTGAACTGTCTCCCAAATTTCCGCTGATTCTGTAATCCCTGACCGCTGGGCAGCTACTCATTACCTACCTACTTACTAAATGACTTCCTGCCTTTCTCTACTTATATGGATCCTGGCTGGGGTCCAACAATATCTATATGTTGTGTTCCGATAGCCAGATTAATGGTCACATCTTCAAAGGACTCAAAATCTAAAATCATAAACAGCATTTTATGTTTGCCAACTCAGAGGCAGCTGGGGACAGATTTCCCGAAAATCTCTGAAACTTAATTTGATTCAAAGATGGACTGGAGACGAAATCTTGGTTGCTTTGTGTACTTTAGTTGATTCAAAGAAAAAAAAATCTATCTTTCTTTTATTTTTTTTTTATTTTTTTTTTAAGCGTTTAACCCCAAGCAATGCGGGAAGCCACTAGGACGCAAGGGGTTACAGAAAATTTAGAGCAACATCAGATAGGAGTGATAGAAGAAAGGATGAGGAGAAGGATAGTGGATAGATCAAGACAACTGGAGATATCGATTGACATTATATCTGAATAGCTGGAGATTATATCTCTCAGGGAAACTGGAATAGGGAAGGGAGTTCCACAGGCGAGAGGTGCGAGACATGAAGCTATTAGAGTAGAAGAGACGGCTACATTTAAGAGTTTCGACAGTGAAGGGGTGAGAGCGGGATGCCAGCCTCGTAGGGCGCTTGAACTCATGACGTCTGGGAACCAGCGAATGCAGCTCCTCGGAGCAATTACCATGAAAGTATTTGTAGAACAGACAGAGGGAGGCGACGGCGCGTCTGTGAGAGAGCGACTGTAGACGAGATGCCAGAGCAGGGCCAATTATATTGCATATCCGCCTCTGGAGCCTATCAAGAACCCCGTGGCAAACAGAAGGGGCTCCAGATGTGTGAGAAATCATATTGTTACCCAACCATTCACACTAGCTCATTCTCCTTCTATGTGCTGTACTCTTACAGGACGTCGGCGATCATGGCTCTCCACAATCTCCTATCATTTGTAACTCTTAGTAAAGGGGATTCTTTTGTTATCTTTCTTAATATCTGTTCTGCCAACCAATTACACAAGCTTCTATGTGCTCTTTCCCTACAGAACGATAATGGCTCTCCACAACTTCCTGTCCACTGTTTTATTTAGTATAGTTTGCATTTTTGCTATCTTTCCTGGTCCCTGTTCTGCCAAACATTTACACAAACTCGCTCAATTTTGCCTCTCCCTCTTGATTTTAGTATATCCCGTGAGTGCCAAAATTTCTAAGCCGACTTTCCTTATCTGTCTCTTTCTGATTTTAAGTAAGCGTGTCCTTTTCGTTTCCTTTTTGTTTGTGTTGATTTCCCCATGGGAATGATTGCAAAAGTTTTCCCTCTCCAGCACTTATAGTCAGACGGACACAGAATGCATGCTTGGATATTTTTCTCAGCCAATAAAATGGGACGGTTTGCGTTTTCACGTGACTCAGTCGATATTAAATATTGCTTTTCCTGGGTTGAACACGAGTGACCCATCCAGAAATTAGGCTCGGTTGGGTTTGTTTGTTTTTTTTTTAATTTTTAGTTTCCTTTTTCATTTAACTTAGCTAGGGTATGTATGCTCATTGGCCCCTTTTATTTCTGTCCCTATTTTTCCTTTAAGTTTAATTCGCCATCCACTCCCTCGTTAGGTGATCAGTAATATCAGTTCTCTGGTGGATGACTGACGACTTAGTTTTCGTGCGTGATTTTTCGTATTTGTTGTTGTGTCTGAATGAGTGTGTGTCTGCGTGAATGCTTGGGATGTTTTATATCATCATAGTCCCGCATTAATTTCGTCCAGTGAACTGATGTTTCCGCCATATTTAATGATTGTGGATTTTTTTTAATTACTAATATGATTTTGTTGAATTTCTTGTAAATAGTTTTAATTTCATATGATAAATACTCATTGGGGCTAGTTTTTAACATTTTTTTAAATTATTGCTTTATTCCCCCACCCCCAGAAGATATATTGTACATATGGGGACTAGTCAATATTTTCATGGAGATATTGAGGTATTATGGTAGATGTGATGAGAAAGGTAAGTAAGAATGTGTTGTTTTGGTGTAAGAAATATTGTAAGTATGATTTGGTCAGCGCTTGTTGCTAGCTAAGTTTCTATACTAACACTCATGCTAATATATACACTTACACACATGATACACACTCCCAAAGAATTAAAATATAACATACACTTAACACGCACATCATCCTCCCAGCTACCAATAAAGCTGACAAAATGATCAAGAAGGGAATTCTGCGACTCAGGAATCTCTCTATCTTAAAAACAACTTAAAAGAGGTCGTTTGATTAACACAAGGTCCGACCAAAATTAAGATAAAAAAAAATTAAAACTACAGATAAATTTCATTTTCTTCATAAACAATCATAGTTCTCTCCTACGAACAAGCAGAAT
The DNA here is from genome assembly GCA_903632075.3 of Acanthosepion pharaonis. Lineage (NCBI taxonomy): Eukaryota > Metazoa > Mollusca > Cephalopoda > Sepiida > Sepiidae > Acanthosepion > Acanthosepion pharaonis. The sequence goes on from CAHIKZ030002595.1 coordinate 219,209, forward strand.
TTATTTTTCCCTTAAAATTTTTTCTCTCCTGATGGTGGGCATTCTGGCCGACTCTAGTCGAGGAAATAATTGAAACAAAATTGACATAATAAAAAGAAAAAAATATAATATACAACCCAGTGTGTTTGAATATATTAATTTTTTTAAACATTTTTTATTGTTCAAAACATTATAAAACTATGAAATCAGGCTGCCATATATATATATATATATATATATATATATATTGGCAACATGTTCTCATTGAGACATGTTTCATTGAATAATTTAAACAATTTTGTCTACTAATTTTCAATTGGATGATTTCATATTCACGGACTACCTTTTTGGTGTTATTATTAACGGAAGAGAGAAAATTACCGTGTTGATACATATTATTTATTTAAAGAACCGGTAGTGTTCAATCCCAGTCTTTGCCGTGTTTATTTAAAATTACCTTTACAGGGTGGGAAAAGCAAAATGGACCTTGTTAAATGTGTTAATGAAAAGGTTTTTCTAGTGCCAGGATGCCTGTTATTTTTGGAATTAATTCGGGGTTTCCTTCATTTGTCAAAGTTGGTTAGTCCTATTTTCAACGTATATAAATTCATATATATATATATATATGTTAAGAAATGGACGAAATGGACAATTTTTTATTAAAAGACATTTTTATGTTTAACGTTATTTTTTTTATAGATACAAGTATTTAAAGCAAATGCTCTGTTTAAGATAAAAGTATTTCTTAGATTAATTTTTTCCTGAACTTGAATGTAAAATTAAATTTTCAGAAACATAAAAATGTTTTATTAAATAACTGAAATTCATATAGTTCGTCCATTTCTATATAATATGGACAAAGAATGTTTCGATGTTATAAGAGTTCGAATGAATTTAAAGAGATACATGGAAGATTGTAGTTTATAAAGAAAATACCTAAGATTTTGTTAATTTTTTCGTGGTGGAAGAGTGGTTCTGAAACAGATTTTATAAAACAAATATGAAATAAGTTATGGTATTTAAAGATGCAGGTTCAATCCTGTTTATAAAATATTTTCTAAAAAATGAATATTATTTATTCAGTTTAATGTAAATGATATTTTTGTTTTTTCTAAAAAAGGAAAAAATTTTAAAAAAACTTGATTATCTAATTTAAACAACGTTAAAACATTGAAATGTGTATTTAATAAATATATATATATATATATATATATATATATATATATATATATTTATTTATATTATATTCAATATAAAAACAAAATGTATTGGTCAGTCATGTTATATTTATAATAGGGGTGGATATGTAACTTATTATTTGCGTCGTTAAACATACTTGTTATAACCTCCCCAAAGTTCATAAAATGTAAGAATATTTAATAAATTTTAGGGTTTAATAAAATATTAAAACCATATTTTAATCATTGAATAAATTTATTTATATATATAGATAGATAGATTTAAATGTTATGTGCTATATTGATGGGATAAATTTTTTTAAGAATAGAGCGTGTAAAATATAAATTTACAATTGAACATTGAATTCAACATTCAGAAGGCGACAATTTTTTCATGCCAATAAAAAATCGATTTCCGGCAAACATGAAATTTAAAACAGTTAATTTCATTTGTATATATGGTTATATATTTTATATATATATATATATATATATATATTTTAACTATTTTCAAATATATATTTAAATCAACATATATATATATATTGTCATTTTTGACAATAAAAACTTGTTAAAATGTAACACAGTTCAACAAAAAATGGCTAGACGTCCGAATTGGCGTCATTTCAGGGGATTTACACTAAGCCGGCAGGGATGAAGGTGAACAAAAGCGTATTTATTTTTAGATAAAACAGTGACTGAGAGAACTTGATTCGATTTAAATAAGAAGAGTCTTGATTCATAGCCGTAATAGTCACTGTTTTCAATTGAACATATATTTTATTTACCTTTTTTTCATTATCCGGTTTTGTTTCTTGAAGAGTTAAGTTATAATTCTTTTGTCATCAGATATATATATATATTTTATATATATATATATATATATATATAAATAATACGTTGGTATATAATCCAATTAATTCCAAATTAATACATTATAATTAATATATCTTTTTAATATTTTTTTTTTGAAATTTTATTTTGCTTTCCTTTCTTTGAACCACCCCACAAATTATCCAACTTACACTAAAAGTTTTATTTTTATTTATTTTTTTTTTTTTTTGATTTTTCCATATTTCTTCCAAAAATTGTCAAAATTATGACGATAAACTACATCCAGCAGCAAGGCCTCTGATCAGGAGGTTTTGTTGAGCGTGGAACAAACCTTTTAATTTTGATATTCCCAGGTCCACCCCTGAGCCAGGGTTTTAGCACCTGTTACGGTCCCAGCTATTGGTAAATAGTTAACCCTGAAACTTAGGAAAAAAATCATTATGAAAGTGCAAAAATAGGTTTTAATACTAGAAATACTTTTTAAAAAATTATTACCAGAAATAAATTGAAAAAAAAAAAAAAACTATTACCAGCAATACTTTTTTGACAAAAATATTACTAGCAATACATTTTTTAAAATAATATTACCAGCTATACATTTTTGAGGAAGAATATATTACCAGAAATAGATTTTTGTCAAAACAAAATATTACCAGGAAAAAAAAAAGTGTCGGCATTAAATAACGCATTGAGGTTGATATGCCGTAAAACAAAATAAACCAAATCAATCAAAACCAAAGAATACATATTCTATTCATACGAATCTATCCTAATAATGTTGTCGGCATTAAATAACCCATTGAGGTTGATATGCCGTTAAGCAAAATAAACCAAACCAATCTAAACCAAAGAATACATATTCTATTCATACGAATCTATCCTAAAAATGTTGTCGACATTAAATAACCCATTGAGGTTGATATGCCGTAAAACCAAACAACCCCCGCCCACACCAAAAAACAAAACAAAACATTTTTCTTCCCTTCTTTCCTTCTTCTGTTTAGCCATTTGATTTTAATATTTTATTATCCATTGACTGGTTTTGAAAATCCTTGTAAAATTGTTTTCAATTTACAAGGTGAAAATGATCATTAACCTAATGTAATCTTACTTCCTATTTTTATAACATATATATATATATATATATATATATATATATATATATATATCAGGGATTTTCCGTCTAGGTAAAAAATTTAGACAGTTCTAACCTGAATAAAAAAGGATTATAACAAATTTATTAAATTTCCTTTTTTGTGGGAAAATGAACCTAATGCAACAAAAATATGAATGGTTCTCTTGATAATTATGAAGAAAATGCAAAATAATTTTCTTTTTGTAGATTTAATATATAAAAGTCTCAAGCTGCCTACCCTGAGTAATTACTGACGACATGTACGTGATATATATATATATATATATATATTATGTGTGTTAAAGTGTCATATTTTTGGGAAAAAAAAAATTGATTTTCACTGTTACAGTGCATGTCTTGTCTCATTAGATTATAATACAAGAAAAATATTCGTGAATATGAAAAGGATTATAGTAAAATAACAGACATATATATTTGTAATTTATTTCATCAGACATGAAAAAAGAGAATTTGCTGCGTAAATATATAATATATATATATATATATATATATATATATATATATATATATATATATGTGTGTGTGTGTGTAAAACAATTGTGTGTTTTTTTTGTAAAAATGTATTAGTGGGTGGGTATGTGTGTGTGTATTTAAAATAAAAAATGATTTTCACTGTTACAATTATAATTTAGTTTTTTGTCTCATTACATTTAAAAAACAAAAAAATATTCGTAAATATGAATATTAATTTATAGTAAAAATAATAGACATAATATTTTAATTTATTTAATCAGACACAAGGAAGAAATTTAAAGAGAAGTTTTACAATATATACATATATATATATATATATATATATATATATATATATATATATATATATATATATATATATTTCAATAAAGGTGCAATTAATTTACAAATTCATGAATTATTCATACAAAAACAAATACAAAGGTTAATGATTTAATTGGTGAGAAATCCATCGTCGCAAACAATTCAAATAATATACAAAAACCCCGAACCTGTTTATGAATGAAAAGATCCTTGTTTTTATAAATTTCTGTTGCATTAGTTCTTATTTTTACTAAAAGTTTTCGTCTGTTCCTACAGACATCTTTAGGTATGGAATAGATGTTGTTCTTTTTTTCTCTCAGTAATAAGAGGACAACGAAAATATATGTATTGTTGTATCCGAAAAATGCTATTAGAAATGAGTTATTGTTTTTGGAGCATGCAGTAGCAACACTGAGTTTGATTTTAAATTTTACAATTGTGCGTTCTTATACAAATATGGTGATAAGCGAAATTTTTTTTTACTGGTAAATTTTTCTGTCAAAGTGGCATGAACTATATTGTTCAATAATTACAGTAATGTCGCACTTATTATCCAAAAGTTGCACTTGGATCAGTTATTTTAATTTAAATAATTAATCTTTGTATAAATTTTTGAATTATTAATACAAAAATATATATATATATATATATATATAAATGTGAATGTAAACAATTGTGTGCGTGTGTGTGTGTGTGCTTGGGAAACAAAAGAGATTTTTACTGTTACAGTGCATTTCTTGTCTCATTAGATTATAATACACGGAAAATATTCGTGAATATGAAAGGATTATAGTAAAAATAAGCAGACATAATATTTTTAATTTATTTAATAAGACATGCCTAAAAGACAATTTGCTGCGTAAATGCTCAATATATATATATATATATATATATGTGTGTGTGTGTGTGTGTGTGTGTGTGTGTGTGTGTGTGTGTGTGTGTGTGTGTGTGTGTTTAGGCAGCAAATATATGTTTTAATTCAACCAGTCAACTGCTTAACACCTTTCTGTCCCACTATTACTCTCTTTCCCTTTCTCCTCTCCATGTCTATCTCTTTATCCCCCAAAAAAACCTTAATTAAGGATTAATCTTCCCCATCTTATTTTAAAACTTTTTTCCTTTTCTTTTTTTCTCTCTCTCTTAAACCTTTTCTTCTTTTTTTTGTTCACCATTTTTTTTTCTTCTGTCTGAATAAATTTAAACACTATTTATTAAATAAAATTTTTCTGATTAGATAAATTGAAATCCGAGGAAATAAATTATCACCTAAATGAATTTCTAAAGACATACTTTCACACACACACACACACACACACACAATGTACACATAAATATATATATATATATATATATATATATATATATATATATATATATATTTTATATTTCATTAAATAAAATAGAGACAAAAATTCTATTTATTTTATGTAAATTTTTTTCATAACGTCTAATAACTTTAATAACATTATCGTTGAACGAAGAAAAAAAATATATATATATATATATATATATATAATAATTATATATATAATTTATATATATATATATATATGTGTGTGTGTGTGAGAGAAAGATGCATTAAAGACAATGGAGATATTAAATAAAATATATAATATACATATATATATATATATATATATATATATATATATATATATATATATATATATATATGATATATTTAAGGGACTGTTTGTTAAAATCGTATATTCGGCATTAAAAATGATTCCCAAAAATTGAAATCATTTATAGTAAATACATATTATAGAGGCTTACATTTAGAAATGTTATTAAAACAAAATCTTACTATTCAAATATATACCCATCATATAATTGTATATTCTTAAAATATATTGAACCTTAGTAAATGTAAATGACTATATTTTTATATAAAAGCAAATATAATTTATTTCTTTCTTTATGTCATGTTTTTTATAGACGAAAAAATAACAACTCGATTATCTCCCCTTGGTGATGAATAACTTCCACCAGGTGAACCTTCACACGGTGAACTCAACAACAACATGGAGTCAACGGGTAAACCAAGGCTCGTCTCCATCGATGTATGACAGCCGTTTTATCGAAAGAATAGCTGCGGGCTGTATGCTGATGTGGCACGGAGGGGATGGTAAAGGCGCCAAAGAAAAAATGAGAGAGAAGAAAACGAAGAATTAATATCCTAAAGATATCGATCTTGAAAATTTAATTACGTCGAATATAGGGACGTTTCATTTATCGACATTCTCGCAAACTGAAAAGATTTTATCGTGGAAAACGGCAACTGCCTGAATAATGATTGTCTTTGGTAAAAAAATAAATAGATATTATCACGAATTGACATCTATGTGGATGGATGTTTATCGAAGTATGTTCATATCTATCTATCTATCTATCTATCTATCTAATATCTATCTATTTATAGATATCTATATATCTATTTCAGCGTATTAAAATACCTCCATCAAAATGTGTCAATCTATTTATATATATTATCTATCTATATATATATATATATATATAAGAAAATCATCACAGTAAATATATCTATCTATTTAAAGCGTATTAGTATTTATATATCAACGTCGTGAATTATATTGGATATATATCTATCTATCTATATAATATATATATATATATATATATATATATATATATATATATATATAATATTTTTGTTTAAAAAACGTCAATAAAAACACATGCATACCTCTGCATTTATACATACATATTTATACATATGATGGAAATACACATATATATATATATATGTATGTGTTTTATATGTGTATAGATATATAGAGACGAAATACAACGGCGAAATTGTCAACAAATGTTCCTTTTGCTTGTCTCGAGAAATAATAGATGTTAAAAATTTGTGGGCTTTCAAAAATTGGTCAGTTAGCGGCACTGAAGTGTAATTTACAACAGAAACATAAAGACTGAATGAGGTTCAAGAATCCTGATACGTCGAAATTGACAGCAGAGTCAATCTCTGGTTAGAGAGAATCTCAACAAACAGTTCCACCACGGAAAAGTGAGCGATCGGCGATTGTTATTGAGTCTGATTTAAAATCTCTTCGGCACCGAACCAGTGGAACAGTCAAATGATGTTTGCTTGACAAACGCAACTGTCAGGGTTTCAATTCTCGGTTGTGGATGCGCTCTGCTGATGAGTCCCAAATATAGGACGAAACGGGCCGTCTTTAGTCCTAAATGTTAGGTTTATATCATTAATTGAATATATTAATATATATATATATCAGCTTTTCTGACGATCTACATTTAAGTGAATGCGGGTCAGGTTTGTCTGGCTAAACAAGGTAATGCAAAATTTGTTGTATTGAGCTCATTTTTGTTAGTTGTTTACTCGTGTAAAATTTTTTTCTTTGGGCTTTAGAATGCATATGTGCGAGGAATTTTTGTCGGCAGAAGTTCATGTTTGTAAATAAAGTGATTTTTTTTAAAACATTCATTTTTTCCTTGAGATTTATTTGATTATTGGCATTCGTGGGTTTTTCATAAAATCCTATATAAAATATATATATATATATATATATATATATATATATATATATATATATCCAAAATCCAAATAATTCATCGAGTCTAGAAGAATGTAGAAAACACTGGACGGCCGTTTCGTCCTATATTTGGGACTCATCCACTACCAAGAATCGAAACCGGACAGTCACGATACAGCTAAAGCGACATACCAACAGTACCAACGGGCTGATATGACGAAAAGATGATCCGATAGGACACGATGTAGCGCTCTTCAAAACTGTGCTTTCCCAATAAGGACTGTGCAACATTTGGGCTAACGTCTTCTTTTCCCCAGCCGCACCTCTTCAGAGCATTAGAAGCTGGTTCAAAACATTGATATACAAATCCAATTAATTCATCGAGGCTAGAGAAATCCTCAGCAGAATACAATACTGGACGGCCATTTCGTCCTATTTCGGTCTCATCAGCAGTGCGCATCCACTACCGAGAATCCAATCCAGACAGTTACGATACGGCGAAAGCGACATACTAACTGCAACAACGGGACTTGGTGACAAAGAGGTGTCAATAACAATCATAAAATAAATGCAGGCTATTATTTAATGAAGTACGATGGTACAAATGAAAAAGTTTTCTATTTCGCTGAAGCAGGCGTGCAACATATGAGAGCATTATCGCCTCCTCTATATATTTATTTATTCTTTATTTTTGTCACTGAAACCAAGCATCATCAAAACAGAAGAGTATTTTTGCCTCACGCCACAACTTGCGACAAAAGCCAATCATTAACTTAAAAACTCGTGTCATGTTTTGAATTCGCCTCATTAGATCAAGATGGCATATATGGTGCGAAAACCAATCTGAAATATCTAAAGTGTCGGTTGTATAAAAACACATTGTCAGATCAATGGTTTCTTCGCTTTCAACGACTGAAAGGCTTATCTTTCAAATCTTTCGAACCTTTGTGGATTTCATTTACAACATCAATAAGAAGAGAAAATGAATGGCATAATCAAGACGTTGATATTCCGATCGATCGCGCGAATCTTGGCCCATCATGGTCATAGGGGCAGCATACGTATTGTAGCCACAGTAGAATTGGTATTTCTTGGACAAGAATTCGTGATGTAGCCAAAACTTCACCAGGGCTTTTTGGAATTCATAGATACCATCTATGCTCCTATTTACCCATAGCTACGGGGATAAGAAGATTGATACCATTCCCAAGGGTATTAGTGGATCCGACTGGATTTCGAACTCGGCTCTTCGATTCCTCAATCCTAGCCACAATCCATTACCCCACCGTGCATCCGGAAAAAATATTCAACCTCCGGCAGGATGACATTCCACACTCCTGGAAATAAAAGGTTAGGAAGGAAATTCTCATCAATACTGGAAAGATCTATAACAGCTACTGGACTTGAGAAACTTTTTCCCCGAAAAGTGTTGTAAGAAAAAGATTTAAAAATCAGTCGACAGCAGCACAAGAAGCTTGGCCAACGAATGTCGAATGTTTATTTGTAAAGAAATGGCATTTCCTCTCTGTAATTATGAGGTACCGTAAAAAAAATATTAGTCTACCCGAGTGAGCGAAATAGAGGGCTCAGATCGACATTCCAACTACCTGAAGAAGGCCGGAGCGTATAACGGCCGAAACGTTGTAATAAATAAATAATGTGGCGAAAAAGATGAGGACAATGTTGCGGTTTTTTGGGTATGTATTAGTGAGCTAGTCAAAATGAGCTGACTCATTTTATAGTTCACCAATAGAAGGGTTAACCAATCAGAATGCTCAAAATGTGTATAAAGGCAGCCATTTTTTCTCCCAAATTGTCTGCACTGCCAACCTGATATCGAAGACTTAAAGAATTACTTAACAACTGCTACTTTCTCTGAATCTTCACTGCCGACCTCTGATATTGAACAGATTACGGACTTCACTGGATTCCATATTCAGAGACTGCGACAAACATGGTCAACAGACAATAGTCCGAATAATGTAAATAATACACTAGGCCGCCATCTTAACTTGTACAGCAAATTAAGTTGTTTGTAATAATTCATACTGTGATACAATCTCAATTGGGTTAATGTCGGTTAATATTTCTAAAATATTATCGTCGATTGTTGGTATTATATTTGATGTGCTTATATTAAATCTTCCATTCACCAATTGGTTTGTCTTTCTTGCAAGATAAATTAATTGATTCGAAGATATTTTTTTTTTTTGCAATTAATCTCATCATGACGTAAACCTCCCAGTGAAATTAGATGTCTAATCGAACGAAGAATCAACAATATATTCGTTTTCAGTCATGTTTTACAAGAAAAGTGTTCTTTATCGGCATTTCTTTAAAGATGACTTCTTCGTCTTACGATAAACTTGCAATTACAGAGAAGAAATGGTAATATTAGTCGTTTCCTTATAAATAAACATTTGACATTCGTTGGCCAAGCTGCTTGTACTGATGGCGTTTGAAAATTATAAAATCTTTTTCTTCTCGTTTTTTTCTGGGAAATAGGTTTATCAAGTCCAGGAGTTGTATAACTCCTTCAAGAATTGATGAGGCCTTTCTGCCTAACATTTTATATTAAGTAATGTGTGTTGTGGTGTCTTCCCTCTAATGAGGATATTGTGGACTCTTCCACTTACTATAAAATAGTAAGAAAATAAACCTACGGGGAACAGTGATAAACTGTTCTTCCGAGGAGGTAGACAGTCCCTAAAGCCGTTTATGCGGTTTCTAAAGGTATATATTTGGCTGAGCCTACGGGATCGGAGAACCCACGGTAAATTTGGCCTTGTGCCACATACATCCCTCGTGGTGGGAGGCTGTTTAATATTAACAGTGCCAAACTGTTCATCTGTCAAACTCTCTGCCTTGAGCAGAGAGGAACCCGGACGATGCTTTGCCGAAGGGAAAAGTTTCGTCCGGCGAGGTAGACAGGACCTGAACCCGTTTATATGTGTAGAATAACAATAATAAAAAGCACTTACCGGCGTAAGAGTTCCAACTAGCGTCCAGCTGGCAGATAAAAAATAAAGCAGGTTGTAACTTAATACATATCCTGCAAACTGAGAAATCATGCTAGTATTTATATAGTAATACTTCCACTCAGGTACCAGCAGCCAATCATGGCCAAGCAATGGACTATCCCACTTTAGCATAATGGAGATGCTCCATTGCACCATAAATAGCTCTGTCTCTATGTTGGATTATGCTTCACTCAGCTTGCTCCACAACTGAGTGGTTATCTGAGACCACGTGATTGTTCGACATGGCGCTGCGAACAGGATTTATGACACCTGAAAATTGGGAACTCTTCTTCATTGAAGCAGGCATATCCACCGACTCGGCCAAAACTCATGCAACAAGGTTTGCGGACGAGCCCTGACAATCGAGCCTTCAAATGCTGGATCGATCTATGCTTAAGGAGCTGGGAGTCACATTAATGGGAGAAGCCATGTGTATCATTAAGCAGGCTAAGAATCCCCACCCAGACAACCCGCATTCAGGCACTAGCAGCCAAACCTCCTCATCTCAATCTCGAGATGACACCACAGCAATTCAAGGAAGTTCCGAATTTGACTGGGATGTCTTTACCAAGATGACAAATATGCCAAACTCCCAAGCTAATATTCAAAACAATTGTGCTGATGAGGCTGTGCGAAAATGCCAGAAATCAAACAAGTGTGACTTCTTTACCACTGATCCAGATAATCTACTTGACATGGTAGGAGTGTTGGTCACCCAGAGGTCAAGTCCTATTGTCCATCGCTTTGCTTTTTGCCTCCATGTCTCAGGATGCTGATGAGCCAATACAAAGTTACCTTGTCCGCCTCAGAGCCGTAGCCGTTGATTGTAACTTTACCTGCCCCTCGTGTGAACATGACCTGTCTGATATATACATCAAGGACCAGATCATCCGTGGAATAGCAAATGACACACTCCAGGCTGACCTACTGGCCAAAGCTTTAGGGCACTTAAATGTTGAACAAAATATCCGTCATGCTGAGGCATTTGAATCAGCATTGCGGGACCAAACCTCAATGGCCAGTGCTTCAGATACAGCTGCTGCTCGGCTATCAACATACCGCAGACAGAAGTAATACACCACAAGCCAACGAGGCGATCCGTACCAGCACCTATTGTAACTGCAATTTTAAACCAAACCACCAGGCTTGCTTAGGTTGTGGCAGCCACCAGCATGGCACCTCAGGAACTGAATCGCCGGCTAAAATGCCCAGCATGGGGACAAACATGTGATAACCCTGGGAAGCCCAATCACCTATCGAGGGTATGCCGGGCTAAGAAACCAGCTCAAGCGGTCAGGAAAAAGCCTAGAGGCTAATGAAGCCGTATGGACACCTTATCGCCCACATCACATTCAATCAAACGACAGGCACGTATACGTCTAAAGACACAGGCCAGATAAGAAATTGATGCATATGTTGTTCCATTTTCGCCAAAACCGGATCCCAGACAAATTAAGAATATCCCCAGAAATCACAGCACTAGGATGACAATCTTTCCTGACAGTGGGGATCCATATGTCTCGGGGACTTAAGCACCTTCTGAATATGGGGCTCACTATCGACAACCTCATTCCATCAAGAAAAGTCGTCCGAGCTGTGGGAGGCTTTACGCTCGTATGTCAGGGTTGGCTCCCGTGAAATTCATCGTCCAAGGAAGAACATGGGAAAACAAGCCCTATACATATGCAAAAAGATTCAGCGGCTATACTTTAGTCGATAGACCAAAGCAGCCTGCATTGATGTAGGGATACTGTCCAAAGACTTCCCGAAGCCGACAACTATTTAATATTACCCCAAAAACAATGCAACACATACCCTCGACAAGCACACAAAAAAATCGGACGTGAGCCCTAAACAATGCAAAGTCGAGGGACAACTTCCAACACTGTTAAAAACTCCTTTTCTTCCAACAGAACCAAAACATTGATAAGCTCAAGTTAATTGGATAACCGCAGCACAAAATCGTGAGATAAGTTTGTCCCGGCGGAACGCTCGTCTCATAGAGCGATACAACAGAACAGCACACACGTTAAACCCCCTTCAAAAGGACAAATAGTGGCACTACAAAGACCAACAACCCGTCGATGGGACACAACAGGTCAGGTCATTGAAACCCTCCCCAACCACCAATACCGTATCAGAGTTGACGGATCAGGTAGAATTACCTTTACGAAATCGCCGATTTCTCAGGAAACTGGATACACCAACAATTCCAGTTCCAAGACCTAGTGCAATACCTGAGACCTTGTACACCAGTGCAACAAACAGTCGACGCTGGAATAACATCAAACACTGCTCAGCCATCTACAATAACACGGACAAAAACCCTCGGGCATTGTCCAGACTACTTCCACACAACCAGCCAGGTTTAAAGGAACTCATCCCTCCCCAAAGGCCACTACCCACACGCGATGGGGGGGAAGGAGATGTAGAATAACAATAATAAAAACAGCACTTACCGGCGTAAGAGTTCCAACTAGCGTCCAGCTGGCAGACAAAAATAAAGCAGGTTGTAACTTAATACAAACCCTGCAAACTGAGAAATCATGCTGGTATTTATATAGAAATACTTCCACCAGGTACCAGCAGCCAATCACAGCCCAAGCAATGGACTATCCCACTTTAGCATAATGAGATACTCCATTGCACCATAAATAACTCTCTTTCTCAATGTTGAATTATTATTCACTCATCTTGCTCCACAACTGAGTGTTTATCTTGACCACGTGATTGTTCGACAATATGGGTTCTAAGGAAAATTTTTAGCTGCGCCTATTTAACTTTCTAGAATCCCACGTTAAAATCTGATGAACAGTTTGCGTACGAATGGATAAAAAATTCCAGCAAATAAAACTAATGTCGTTTTTCTTTCTATATACTTTGACCATTTTGTTTAAAAGATTGTGTTTTACTTGATTTCTGAGAAACCTTTAGAAAAAAATTGTTTATTTGAAACGGGATCAAATATGGATAAAATATGTAAAGACAGGAGTCCATTACAATAAGGAAAAAGAAAGCAAAATTTCAATCTGTTTTTAAAGAATCTTAACGAATCCATATTTTTAGAGAAATTAGGTAAATTTTATCTAAAAACAAACGGTGTTTAAAAAATTTCCCAAATCAACATGTGAACAAACATACATTTTTTTTTATTTTTTTTACAAATATACATTATCATTTGAATGCTAATATAGACAAACTTAGAATTATAGTACATATAATTTTTAGCCACTCTTAGCACAGCAATTTTAGCTCGTGTAATAACGTTCTTTTTTCAGCAAATGACGTGTTAGCATCAAGTAGCTAATCTATGATAATTTCCAAATTGAGGGCGCCGGGAAAACGCAATGAAAGTTATTTAATAAATTGCGAAATTTCAATAAGGTAAAAAATAATGGAGAAAAGCAAGTGAATAAAAGAGAAATTGAAAGTTTTTCCAGGTTAAAACCAAAATTTATTAAGATGATCAAAAATTTATTTAAAGAAGGCCATTGTCCAACTGGGAACAACGTTCAGGGATTACCATTTTATCGGGTCTGAACGAACTAAAAAAAGTGCGCTTTATTTGAAATATCAGAAACCGTCGTCAGATTTATAACCTTAGTTTCGTCCATTGATTATAAAAATTTTACCTATGTCATATTTACAAAACATTTTTGAAGTTTTTATTGCTTCTAACAAATTTGTTATTTGAATATTTGTATTTAAACTTGAAATTTTACTAAAAGCAATTATATCAGCAATTCATGTTCAAAAGCCGGTTCCGAATGATCACTGAAGCAAAGTCGAAATGGTTTTTATCTAGATTGAATAAAACCCTTGGGAGTAACAGGTGATGTATTTAGTATATACAGGTATGAATAAAAGACCTTTAACTAGATGATTTGGAAACATAATTTCCACGATCACCAATTTTTTTAACAACATCGAGCCTGATTTGTACGTAGATTTTGACCGCTTATATTGGGTCTGGTGATCTTAATCTAAAATATACAACTGGTATAAAGACCTTCGACTAAATTTAAATGGAAACATAGGTTTTTTTACGATCATCGAAGTTAAAGAACGTCGAACCTGGTCAGTCACCTCCTTGGGAAATCTGCCTTGGGAATACCAGGTGCTGTAACTCTGGAATTGCGGCCGGTATAATGAGTTTAAAAAAAATCGTATTAACACCAGTTCCATTACTTGATTTTCAATAGTTAAACACTGAACCTGGTCAGTACCTAGATGAGGGACCGCTTGGGAATATCAGGCGCTGCAATAGATAATGGCTCGATTTTTTTTTATCGGAGAACGGATATATCATTGTATTATTTTACGAATAAAGGTGGGAATGTCACATGAATCCAGCTGTTTTTTCTCCAGCAATGTCTATTTAAATAGTCTATTTTATCAAAAAAATATTATTATCGCTAAAGAAATAAAATAAAAAAAAAATGGATTGATTGAAAAAACAAAAAAACGGATCAATCTTTTCTTATCATCATTCTTTTTATTACTATCATCATTATTATCATTATTATTATATTTTGTGCTTGAAAACATTTGTTGACTGAAATGAAATGAAAATCGCATGTTCGAATTCTAGTCGAGGTCGTTATATTCACTTTCGCACAAAGACCTAGTTATTTCTCTGCCTCCCCCAGATCTGAAAAATATCGACTATCTAGCTGTATTGCCAGTAAAAACAGATAAAAACACTGGAAATCAAAGCTGTATATATAGATGGCGTATAACCTACTTTGCAAACATTGATATGAGAAGAAAAGTCCAGGTTTTGGCTCCTGAATCACAAATCAGAAAGAAAAGAAAGTAAAAAGCATAAACTTTTTAAAAGAAAAATTTAAAAGAAAGAAAAAAAAGAAAGAGAGAGAAAAGAAAGAAATATAAAAGCAGATAAAAAGGACGACGGAATTAAAATATCTATAAAAAAGAAGCAGACAAAGAAAAAATTTGATAAAAAAAGGAGGAAAGAAGCAGAGAAAAAAGATGACAGGATGAAAAAAGAGAGGAAAAAAAAAAAATAAAAGAAAAGATTTAAAGACGATTAAAAAAGCAGAAAAAAGAAAGAAACTAAGAAAATCTAAAAACCGAAAAAAAATGAAGAAAATAATTATTGAATAATCTGAAGAAAAAAGAAAGAAGGGAAAATATATTAGAAAGACGAACAGAAAGAATGAAACAGAGAAATGAATGAAAGAAAGAAAGAAAGAAAGAAAGAAGAAAAAGAAAGAAAAAGGTGGAAAAATAAAATTAAAAAGAAAGGAGAAAAGACAGAATAAAACAAAAGAAACAAAGAGAGAGAGAAAGAAATATAAAAGATAGTAAGAAAATAAAAAAGAAATAAGCATATAAAGATGGACAGCAACGTATAAATAAAAAAGCATGACAAAAAGACTGATTATAAAGAGAGAGAGAGAGAGTCAGAAAGAATGAAAGAAAGAAAGAAAGAAGGAAAGAAAGACGCAGACGAAAGAAAGACAGAAAAAAAACTAAAAAGGAAAAGAATGAAAGAAAAGAAATTAAAGAAAAAACAAAAAAGACAGAAAACAAACAAAAAGGAAAAAGAAAAGAAAGAAAAAAGAAATTGTTATTCAAAAAAAAGACAGAAAAAAAAAACAAAAAGGAAAAAGAAAAGAAAAGAAGCAGACAAAAGAAAGACAGAAAAAACAAACAAAAAAGGAAAAAGAAAAGAAAGAAAGAAAGAAGCAGACAAAAGAAAGACAGAAAAAAACAAACAAAAAAGGAAAAAAAGAAAAGAAAGAAGCAGACAAAAGAAAGACAGAAAAAACAAACAAAAAAGGAAAAAGAAAAGAAAGAAGAAAAAAAGAAGGCAGACAAAAGAAAAAACAGAAAAATAAACAAAAAAATTCAAAAAAGAAAGAAAGAAAGAAAGAAAGAAAGAAGCAGACAAAAGAAAGACAGAAAAAAACAAAAAAAAAAAAAGAAAAAAAGAAGCAGACAAAGAAAGACAAAAAAACAAACAAAAAAGGAAAAGAAAGAAAGAAAGAAGAAGACAAAGAAAGACAGAAAAAAAAAAAAAAAAGGAAAAAGAAAAAAAGATTTTCTTTTTTGTGAAAAGAAAGACAAAAAACAAACAAAAAGGAAAAGAAAGAAAAAACTGAATGAAAGAAAGAAAGACAAAAAGAAAGACAGAAAAAACAAACAAAAAAAGGTAAAAAAAAAAAAAGAATGAACAAAGAAGCAGACAAAAAGAAAGACAGAAAAAAAAAGAAAAAAGGAAAAAAAAAAAAAAAGAAAGAAAGAAGCAGACAAAGAAAAGACAGAAAAACAAACAAAAAGGAAAAGAAAAGAAAGAAGCAGAAAAAAAGAAAACAGAAAAAAAAAAAAAATTAAAAGAAAAGAAAGAAAGAAAGAAAGAAAAAAGACAAAAGTGCAAATTAAAGGATTTAAAACAACAAGGAAAAAGAAAAGAAACCATTTTCAAAGAAAAGAAAGAAAGAAAGAAAGAAGCAGACAAAAAGAAAGTTGAAGGAAACAAACAAAAGGAAAAAAAAGAAAAAAGAAAGAAAGAAAGAAAGAAAAAATTGAATCTAAAAGACAGAAAAAAACAAACAAAAAAGGAAAAAAGAAAAGAAAAGAAAGAAAGAAAGAAAAAGAGACAAAAAAAAGACAGAAAAAAAAAAAAAAGGAAAAGAAAAAAAAAAGAAAAAAAAAAGAAGCAGACAAAAGAAAGACAGAAAAAAAAAAAAAAGGAAAAAGAAAAGAAAGAAAAAAAGAAAGAAAGAAGCGTTTCAAAAGAAAGACAGGAAAAAAACAAAAAAAAAAGAAAAGAAAGAAAGAAAGAAACAAAGAAAGAAAAAGAAGACAAAAGAAAGACAAAAGGAAACAAAAAAAAAAGGAAAAGAAAAGAAAAAGCAGAAAAAGAAAGACAGAAAAACAAAAAAAGAAGGAAAAGAAAAGAAAGAAAGAAAAAAGAAAATAAGACAAAAAAGAAAACAGAAAAAACAAACAAAAAAGGAAAAGAAAGAAAGAAAAGACAAAAGAGAGACAGAAAAAACAAACAAAAAGGAATGAAAAAAAAAAGAAAGAAAGAAAGAAAGAAAGAAAGAAATCTGTTTTAAAGACAAAAGAAAGACAGAAGGAAAAAAACAAAAGGAAAAAAAAGAAAAGAATGAAAGAAAGAAAAGACAAAAGAAAGACAGAAAAAACAAACGAAAAGAAAAGAAAAGAAAGAAAGAAAAAAACAAAAAGAAAGACAGAAAAACAAAAAAAAAAAAAAAAAAGACAAAAGAAAAAAAGACAAAAAGAAAGACAGAAAAAACAAACAAAAAAAAAAAGAAAAGAAAGAAAAAAGAAAGAAGAAACAAAAAAAAAAAAAAAAAAAAAAAAAAAAAGAAAAGAAATAAGCAGAAAAAGAAAGAAGAAAAAAAAAAAAAAGGAAAAAAGAAAAGAAAAGAAAGAAAAAAGAAAGAAGCAGATAAAAGAAAGACAGAAGGAAACAAATAAAAAAAAAAAAAAGAAAAGAAAGAATGAAAGAAAGAGGGACAAAAGAAAGACAGAAAAAAAAAACAAAAATGGAAAAAGAAAACCAAAGAAAGGAAGAAAAAAGCAGACAAAAGAAAGATTTTAGAAAAACAAACAAAAAAGGAAAAAGAAAAGAAAGAAAGAAGCAGACAAAAGAAAGACAGAAAAAACAAACAAAAAAGGAAAAAGAAAAGAAAGAAAGGAAGAAAGAAGCAGACAAAAGAAAGACAGAAAAAAACAAACAAAAAAGGAAAAAGAAAAGAAAGAAGCAGACAAAAGAAAGACAGAAAAAACAAACAAAAAAGGAAAAAGAAAAGAAAGAAAGAAAGAAAGAAAGAAAGAAAGAAAGAAAGAAGCAGACAAAAGAAAGACAGAAGGAAACAAACAAAAAAGGAAAAAGAAAAGAAAGAATGAAAGAAAGAAGCGGACAAAAGAAAGACAGAAAAAAACAAACAAAAAAGGAAAAAGAAAAGAAGGAAAGAAAGAAAGAAGCAGATAAAAGAAAGACAGAAAAAAAACAAAAAAAAGAAAAGAACTTAAAGAAAAAGCAGACAAAAGAAAGACAGAAAAAAAAAACAAAAAAGGAAAAAGAAAAGAAAGAAAGGAAGAAAGAAGCAGACAAAAGAAAGACAGAAAAAAACAAACAAAAAAAAAGAAAAGAAAAGAAAGAAGCAGACAAAAGAAAGACAGAAAAACAAAAAAAAAAGAAAAAGAAAAAAAGCAAAAGAAGCAGACAAAAGAAAGACAAAAAAAACAAACAAAAAAGGAAAAAGAAAAGAAAGAAAGAAAGAAAGAAAGAAGCAGACAAAAGAAAGAAAGAAATTTCAAAAAAAAAAGAAAGAAAAAGAAAGAATGAAAGAAAGAAGCAAACAAAAGAAAGACAGAAAAATAAAAAAAAAAAAAAAAAAGAAAAGAACAGACAGAAGAAAGAAATGACAAAAGAAAGACAGAAAAAAACAAACAAAAAAGAAGGAAAAAGAAAATGAACAGAAAAGAAAAGAAAAAATAAAGAAAGAGAAAAGAAAAAGAAAAAAAAAAAAAAAGGAAAAAAAAGAAAGAAAGAAGATAGACAAAAGATAAGACAGAAAAACAAACAAAACTTATAAAAGAAAAGAAAGAAATTTTGTTCGTTTTGATAGATTAAAAGAAAAGACAGAAAAAAAAATCAAAAAAAAAATAAAAGAAATGTAAAAGATATGTGAAAAAATTACATCAGAAAAAAAAAGAAAAAAAAAAACAGAAAAATTAAAAAGAAAAGAAGGAAAGAAACCCTTTTTCAGAATAATTAGATAGAAACGTATAAAAACAATAAGATGTTAATAATATAAATTATATCCTAAAGAAAAAATAATTTTTAAATAAAAGAGAATGACAAAGAAAATAGATGGAAAGAAAGAAAAATAAGGAAAAAAAAAAAAAAATCAAAAAGGTTTGAATTTTTGAATCAGAATCGTAGAGGGAAGTTTTTCAAACAAAAGGAAGAAATTAAAAAACAACGGAACTTAGATGACTGATAAGCAAATATACAAAAGAAGTAAAAAATTAAATAAATTGGACGATGTAAATAAACGGAAAGAAAGAAAATAAAAGAAGAAAAATAGTTGTACAAAGAAAATTGAAAATTTGCAGAAATAAAATGAGAAAGAAAAGATTTTGATGAACAGACATGTAAGAGTGCAAAAAGAAAGGTTTCATTTTTTTATAAAAACAGAATATTTCGTAAGACTGAAATCGAGATATCCCTTAATTTTTTGTCTGCAATAACAAATGAATTTGGTAAAGGAATCTTATAATAAAAGCAAACGTTAGAAATATTTAGACTTTTCCATATTTTTTATAATATATATATATATATATATATATATATAATATAATATATATATATATATATATGTATTTTTATGTGTGTGTGTTTGTTAAATTTGTAACCTGATTTAGTCAATAGAAAGTGAGAAGGAGTGAAAAAATCATTTTCCAGATGAATCATTTCACTTCCAGTGTTTTCAAAATGTAAAAAAATATTTTTTAGTCCATGAAAGGATATTTGAATAAATTAATTACTATTGTTTTTCGAAATGCAAAAAGCAACGAAAAAAAAATCTGATATTTAATTATATATATATAAATTATACATTTGAAAAAAGTTCAGACGACTGAAAAAACAACCATCCGGTTTTCTTGATCCAAGAAATTATCTTCTTCTTCTTTTAAGTCTTCTCGAACATTAAACCGTTTAATCCGGAAACCTTCTTCGGACTTTTGAAAACAAAAATACGATTTTTTCTAGAAAAAAAAAAAAAAACTGAAATAAATAAGAGGAGACATTTTAAATTTTTTTTTTCAGAAAAGTCGAAAAAAATCTTTTTCTTCTTCCCTTTCCTTTGACTTTTTTTCTTCCTCGCTGAAAAGAAAAAAAAAGAAAAAATTTCTTGTTAACATGTTCTTTTTAGGGAAAAAAATCTTGTTTTTTCATCTTTTCTTTCCTTGAAGGCCAAACTTTCATTTCAAAAAGACCGTTTTTGTTTTTTTTTTTCACATTTGTTTGTTCCAAATTAATTGTGAAGAATTGTCTGATTTTATTTTGTCTTTAAAAAAATTTCATTTTTTCAGAAGTTCAAAAAAAGGTTTTTTTTCTTCTTTTTTGTTTTTGGACCAATTTTCTTTTGTATATTTTCATTATTAATTTTCATTTTTAGAATTTTCCGACGGGAATCCATTCTTTAAAATATGAAACCGTCATTGAATTTTTGTTGGATTTATTTGTTTTATCCTTCTTTTAGCTTGAATTTTAAATCATAAAATTCTTTTTAGAGAATTGTTTTTTCTTTTTTGTTTGTTATATTATATATTTTTGTGTGTGTCTTCCTTTCTTGAGAAGGTAGGAATGTCTTTTTCTTTTTCCTTTTGTTTGGACTGTCTTATTTTTGAAAGACAATTTTTCTTTTTTTTCCGTTTTCTTTTAAATTATTTTCTTTCTTTTCTTTTGCTGAAGCCAAAAAGTGAGAAATATTTTTTGTTTAAAATTCTTTCATTTTCCTTTTTCATTCATTTACAGTCAAAATTTCATATATTTCTGCTTAACCTTTTTAGGTCAGTTTTTTTCAAATGAATTGTTAAAATCTTCTACTTAACATTATAATTATTGCATTCTTCATTTCCAAAAACAGTTTAACGGATTTTTATTTTAAACAAAACAGATGATTCAAATCAAAAGAAGGATGATATTATTCAATTTTTCTTTACAAAATATGTTTAGTTTTTACAATTCTTTAAGGGACTTATACAAAAAAATATCCATTTTGATTTTATTTTTTCTTCGTTTAATTTTTCTGCTTCATACATTTATTCATAAAAAAAAAAATTTCAGGAATAATTAGGAAATGCGTTTTCTATTAAAATTCATCGTTCCACCATCCTTGATCCAAGTTCGGTACGTATGTTCATCATCAGACACTTTCGTATTAGAATGCATTGAGTTGGAGAACGAACTTACGTTCAGAATGTATCAGCTACGCCAGCGTTATATAAATTTTCAATTTATTCCAAATTACCCAACGTTATTGAGATGAATCCAATACGTTTTAACGTATATACCATTCTAATAGGATTAGTAGAATTAAATGTTCAAAAATATTTCTCACAATCTTTTGAATCTGGCATTGAAATGTTTTCGAACTTATATATATTAAATCCTCAACCCGAAAATATATCCATATACTTATTCCTTTTTTATGATGGCAGTGGTAAACGGTGTTTCTTAATCCATTAAACCCCTCTTGTCTTCAGTTGTCTTGAAGTAATCAGTTTTTCAGTGGTAAATCTTTTTCTCATCATGTGATAACTTGAATCCATCAAATAGATCTTCCTAATAGATCTAAGTTTCTTTTGCCTATTTATTAAATGTTTTCGTTTCATGTTCCATTCCATGGTATCCTCATCATGAAACAGCCTGTCGTACAAATCTAACCGAAACTTTATTAACTATGCCATGTTGACAAAGATGCAGGACAATAGTCCGACTTAATGGTTAAGTATTGTGGAGAACGTTCAGAGGGAAATTAACAGGAGATAACTGATAACTGACATCCATTAAACATAAACGTGGAACTAGAACAGTCTACCTCAGTGAGCGAAATAAAGGGTTAAAGTTCATAATTCCAACCACCTGAATAGGCAGAGCGTACAACGGCCGAAACATTTTAATAAATATGGCGACAAAGATGAGGACAATAGTCTGAATAATGTAAATAATGTACATAATACCTCATCCCAGAAATATAGACATATACTGAAAGGCTGAATCGTTGTAATAAATATGGCGACAAAGATGAGGACAATAGTCGAATAATGTAAATAGTGTACATAATACCTCATCTCAGAAATATAGACAGATACTGAAGGCCGAAACGTTGTAATAAATATGGCGACAAAGATGAGGACAATAGTCCGAATAATGTAAATAGTGTACATAATACCTCATCTCAGAAATATAGACATATATTGAAAGGCTGAAACGTTGTAATAAATATGGCGACAAAAGATGAGGACAATAGTCCTGAATAATGTAAATAATGTACATAATACCTCATCCCAGAAATATAGACATATATTGAAAGGTCGAAACGTTGTAATAAATATGGCGACAAAGATGAGGACAATAGTCCAAATAATGTAAATTTGTACATAATTCCTCATCTCAGAAATATAGACAGATACTGAAAGGCCGAAACATTTGTAATAAATATGGCGACAAAGATGAGGACAATAGTCCAAATAATGTAAATAGTGTACATAAAACCTCATCTCAGAAATATCGACAGATACTGAAAGGCCGAAACGTTGTAATAAATATGGCGACAAAGATGAGGACAATAGTCCAAATAATGTAAATAGTGTACATAATACCTCATCTCAGAAATATCGACAGATAATAAAGGCCGAAACGTTGTCTTAAATATTGATTTCATGAGGACAATAGTCCAAATAATGTTTTAATGTGGCAAATCAGTTTGTAATTAAATGTTCCTTAGTAAGGAAATGAAAAACATATCTTGATCTGGCATGAATCAATGTAATATGAATTAATTTAGATAATTTTTCCGAGTCAAATAACATAAATGTGTGTTTCATTGGGTGGCGAATATTAAAAAAAAATTAGAGTAGAACATACTGTTTTCCAAGAAAAGCCTTCTCAAGACAAGCGACGTTTGCAAAAATGACTTTAATTTTTATGGATATTTTACATATTTATCTTTGTACTCAGTTGAACTAGGGTATTGAAATTCTGTATACAAATGATTGAAAGGGTTTCCGAACGATGTAACAAATACTGATGGAGTTTGACTTTTCAATGGCGGAATATCCAAATGATCAAAAACAGGAAAAATTTGACAAAAGACATAGAAATTAAAGATTTCGAGACAAAACATGCCAGGGTTAATTGAAAATGATTTCCCACAGGATTCCAATATTTCTAAAGAATAAAAAACTTTTCGAAATTAGAAGGAACTGAAAAGCCTTAAGAAAAAAATGTGAAACTTAAAACTACGATTATCCTTATTTTGATAAGGGCATTCAGTTTAGTCATAAAGAAGGTTACCAAAATAATGTTCTTAAAAATGAATGGCATCACCAGCATTCCAGAGTTCAAAATTTTACTTTGTGAGGAACAGCTTATATATCATGATTTTAAAAGCCTATCCATCTAAACATTGTTGTTATGTATAGATTGGATGTAACAAGGAAATGTCTAATTTTCTGAGATGTGTGTTGGATACATATATATATAACTATATATTTGAACATGCGATCAAAAAGTGTATGTTTCTTGCACTGGATCTAACCAACGCCTTCTATTGCATGGCACAATAGTTAAATGTCTTTGGTTTCCAGTGATAGGATTTAAAACAGTGTGAGTTCAGGAATAAAGTTAAGGCAGTTCGAACTTTAATTGAAAATTAAGGATTCAGTTCGACAAATCCAACCATCTCCCATTAAAACATGCGTACAATGGCTGAAACGTTGTGATAAAAATAGAGGAAGATCCGAATAATGTAAACAGTTTAAAGATAATTCTTCTACGCTGGTGTTCATCTCGGTGGGAACTATATTTAAAAGGTTATTTTTTACCAAAAATGGGTGTCAATTTGATTATATTTGGACATACTTTATGCTGTACGGATTAAATATGGCTGGCTTTTGGATCAAACCAGCCAATCAGGCCGTTATAACGTTGCCTGTCATATGTTGAAACTATTTCGTCAATGATTTGCAAAAATTGTTAAAAGCAAGCCTTTTATCCTTTCACAATTTAATATCATGAGGCACGTTCAACGTGTTGAAAAAAGGATTTAGGAATTTCGTTTTTTTTTTCTTTATTTCGATAGAAAACGTTAAAATATCTGTTGAATCGCATACAATCAAATCATTGAACAACGTCAAGGCTAACCTTTTTTACATGATGGGTGGTTCAAAACTAAAAAATATTTAATAAAAAACACCGGTTCTACGAACGATCAAGATGTTAAGCAATTAAAATGGTAAAGTACCTAAGATTCAACAATAGACCGAGTAATGTAAATAGTGAATAGATGATCAAAAGTTGACTGAAGTCTCATAGCCAGGACAAGTATATAAAAAAATATGAATAAATATGTTTGTTTTGTTTTTTTATACAAACAAATAGATGTCAATCTGATAATATTGGTCAAAACAAATGGTAGATTTTGTATCACTTAAGAAAGCACAAATGAAATAAAACTGTTTTACCTGATTAATCCACAATAAACCAGCATGCATAAAGCAAAAATTGGTTTTTTATCAAAGGAAAGTATATGACCCTCATTTATCGTTCAAAAAGAGGGGCTACCATAAGCCTGATTTTGTTAAACAAAGGGAGGACATTGGAATTTTTTCTTATATCATTCAATTATAAATTAAACCTGCTTTCGCGAGGTTCTCAGGTTGTTTACTTAAGTAAAAGATGGGGTGGCTGGGAATATGTGGTCAATATTTCACTGTTGAAAATGTTAAAGATAGCCGTCTATTCTGATCCAATAGCTTCATATCCTGCACTTCTCTCAACTATGGGACATTGGGAATTTCTGTTGAAAGCTATAATCTTCCAGCTATTCAAATGTAATGGGGTGGTTCGACATCTCAAGTTGTCATGGTTAAAATGGCTGCATTTCTCCTCATCCTTTAAATGAAACTCCCTATCCGCTCTCGTTTCAAATCTTAGGCAATCCTTTGCATCCTAATGGAAAATTCAC
This sequence comes from Acanthosepion pharaonis, assembly GCA_903632075.3. Taxonomy (NCBI): domain Eukaryota; kingdom Metazoa; phylum Mollusca; class Cephalopoda; order Sepiida; family Sepiidae; genus Acanthosepion; species Acanthosepion pharaonis. Next base: position 244,436 of record CAHIKZ030002595.1, read on the forward strand.
GCATCCGTTATAGGGCGTAATGTTAAAAAAACCGTGACTCTATCAAGACGGAATGTGAAGTCTTTTAGCTCCCAGAATCATGCTTTAACTTAGTAATGTCACATTTGGTGACCTAGCTCTTGTCGTTTACAAGATCTAGGATAGTGTAGTTCCTTCTTTGGTATATTTGAACGTTGAATTTTCTACATTCTTTAAAACGGATCCTGGTCCGAGTTCTGATGGTTGATAACAAGGTGAGTTTAAGTCCCAATGCGATCGTCACGTGACCTACAGAAAACAACCGGAATTGCTGTTAAATAGGAGAGTTCAGCTTTTTTCCCGCTGGGTTCGTTATATTCCTTCTTTTCTTCAAATATTTTCTGAGAAATCTCCTCTTCAATCCATTTCCTTCTCCCCAGTTTTGGGTTAATTGGTAAGACTTGTATCACTAAATCATTATTATTTTCAAAAAAAAAAATTCGTACAATCTAAATTCTTCTTTTCTTCTCTTCCACCTCCTCTACGTTTCTATCTCCTTTTGTTTCCATTTGAGCAAATTTTATCCACTGTCGGCCTGCTAACCCAGTCTTTTCGTTCCTTCACCACTTGCCCTTCTTATTTTCCTTCTATTTCGATTCTTCTCTTTAGACATGGTCTTATCCTCCTCCTTGAGAGGATTCTTGATTCCTCCTCCATAAAATGCCTCTTCTTCTTCTTCTTCTTCTTCTTCATTGAGACAGGATCTTCTTCTAATCTTCATCTTTTTAGTATCAAGTCTATTGTGAGACTGAACTACCTTCTTAATAGACTCTTCCAGGTCTATATTAATCTTCGACACAACACTCTTCTTCTTCTTCTGAGAGCCGCGTACGACGACCAGTTTTGACTTTTTAACATATAGTAATTTCTCCTTCTTGTTCTTCTTTGTAAACTGAGTTAATATATCTTTTCACATCTAATCCGTGAAATGTTTTTGAGATTTCTGTGATAGGGACTTTGGCCCCATCACATTGTCAATCATACAACAAATCGGTGACAGGGATCAAATTTTTAAGACACAGAACGTCTATCAACCATCCATCCCTACGAGAATACACCGTCAGGTTGCATATAAGGATCAGTGAAAGGCAAACCAAGACGATATCTATAAAAGATCTCGATATATCTCTATTTCTCGCATTGCTGCTGACAGACGATTGTCAAGATGCGACGACAAATAACTGCAAACGAGAAGCAAAAACTAAAACTTGTTAAACAACCATAAAATGTAAATTGTCATACATATATATATATATATATATATATATATATATATATATATTGTTGTGTTTATAAACAAAAGTTCATTTACACGCTGACGGAGTTCCTTTTGTCTGTGTCTCCCCGCGTCGACTAACAACATCAAGCATGACCAGTAAAGAAATATTTAATAATTTTAAAATGTTTACTTTATTTTCAATAATACATAAATATTTTTCGGGGGGCAGATTCATTATAATAATTTTAAATGGTAGCAGACACTTTCATGGCCAACGAGATATATGCAGAAAATAAAATTCTGTCTTGGCACTGGCAAACCTTTGTGTTTAATACCTGTTTAAAACAGCAGAACTTGGAGAGCTTCTAAACACATATTTTCGAGGGCTGACATTATATAAAACGGATCAATTTTCTTTTAAATTCTAAACTACCTATTTTTCTCCATACGTTGTACCATCTTGACTAAAAAGGACAATTTTCGAATACCAACGCTGACATAAAAATAATATGGTAAAAAAAAAACTTTCAGAAAAAATAATCTTTGTCGAATGAAATGCCTGAGAAAAACAATTAAACAAAAAACCAAGAAAATAAATCATTGATAAAAAGCAAAGATATGGTAGGAGCTAATAAACATTAAAACAATCGGACGACAAAAATCAAGTGGTTTGGAAACAAAAAAGTATGCCTTCAAAAAACCAGCCTTTAGAAACAATACACTTAAAAATAAACTGGTTGGATAAAAAGAGGCAAAAATAAAAATAAAAAAAATACTCTTAAAAATAAACTTAGAAACAAGCCAACGAGATATATCTCCTAGAAGGTAACTTGCCTTGGCACTGTGGCAGACTTGTGTGTATCCTTTAAAACAATTGAAGCAGAAGGAAATGTACGAAAAATAAAATCTGTGAAGGCTAAAAAAAACAGATCAATCGAATCACAAATAAACTTTAAAGCTACTTTAAAAAATAAATTTATGACACCTGTTCTTTTCTTTCTTTTTTTTTGTAATAATTTCACCTCAACAAAGTGGTAATGCAACTAGTATGCATTTGGTTACAGGCAGTTAAAGTGAAAGAGAATGGGAAGATTGAGAATAGGGGTGATTGAAGGAAGGAAAAAACTGAATTCAAGGAGACAGAAGTTGGCGATTGACGTTGCATTTAAATTTTTGAAGATTGTAGTTAAAGGAGGGAGGAAATCGGAAGGATTTCCACAAGCGCAAGAAAAGAAACTGTTGGAGTAGAGGTGGCGGTTAAATCTAACTATTTCAACAGTAAAAAGGATGGGACCTAACTGCCAGTTCAGTATCACGCTTAACTTCATGTAATCGAAGCACTAGGGAAACCATTTTGTTTTGTTAATTTCAACGTTTCTCTTCAAACTATAAGCTATCATCTATTAAGACATTCATTAAATTTAACACATACCGATGAACTCAACATCCGCTGAGTACGCGTCCGTGGAGCGCGTATCGTTCGCATTTCTATCATGGTTCGAGTCTCTCACCGGGACATTTTATCGCGGGTCGATTGTAGAGTATCTGGTTGGGAGCTGACCCAGCGTGCTGTACTGTTGGAATTAGCAGAAGGTCAGCGGGTAAATTAATGGACAACGACCGTTTTTGTGCAGTCATCCCTGGTTGAGAGCTTTGATTGACTGCTTAACATTGGA
>CAHIKZ030002596.1:0-175000 GCA_903632075.3 Acanthosepion pharaonis
ATATTAGAAGTGTTTTTGTGGGGCGCAGGTTCTGCTGTTGGCTATGAACAAGGAGAACCGGCTTCAGTAGAAAAAATGAGCAACTATCTCAGCCACCAGGCAGGCCTACATATGACTCACGACTGTCTTCAGGCGTGGACGGATTCAAAAAACAGTTCTAACCTGGTTAACGTTGAGTAGACTCTACTTCCACATCGCGTGATGAACAATTTGAACTAGGCCAGCACGCTCAAGCCCTCGGCCACGATGACTTGTGATTTCCGGCTAGCATAGCTATCACACACACACACACACACACACACACACACACATATATATATATATATATATATATATATATAATGGCAAATTAAGAAAACACCTTTAAAATCCATATCAGTTATAATTTATTTCATGAATATTGTTATATTCATTTTTTTCTGGTTTGTTTTTTTTTTACGGCATATCAACCTCAATGGGTTATTTAATGCCGACTCTTCATATCTATCTATTTTATCTTTGTATCTATCTATCTTCATATCTATCTATCTATCTCAGTACATATGGGTTTGGTTTCTTTTTTTTTCGGCATATCAACCTCAATGGGTCATGTAATGCCGACAACTTTTTTTTTTTGCTGATAATATTTTTGTTTTGTCAATCTATTTCTGTTAATATTTTTTTCCTCAAATATATATAGCTGGTAATATTATTTTTTTCAAAAACGTATCGCTGGTAATATTTTTCAAAAACGTATTGCTGGTAATATTTTTTTTTTCTTCAACAATTTATTTCTTGCTAATAATTTTTTACAAAAGTATTTCTGCTATTAAAAACCTATTTTACACTTTTTATAATGCTTTTACCTCATTTTCGGGGTTAACTATTTGCCTATAGCTGGGACCCTAACAGGTGCTACCACCCCAGGTCAGGGTAGACCTGGGAACACCAGCAATTAAGAGGTGGTTCCACGCTCCTCAAATCTTCCTTGCTGTTGGACTTAGTTTATTGTCTTACCCTGGACGGATGCAGTTTATCGTCATGCCCAGGACGCTCATCAGACCGAATATTTTAAAAATATATATATATATATATATATATATATATATATTGATAAATACACATATACTTACGTTTGTATTGTAACTCAGAGTTTCATAGTTACCCAGTTCATTAGGCACCAATGGTAAATAAACTATTTAATACGGTTTTTTTTGTTTTTTTTAATCCTGGGTTTTTTGAGAGGAACGCTATATTATATCTAAATTCAAAGTTGAAGCTTATTATAAATTTAATATAATATTGGAGTATGAATTTAAAATATACAATTTTTTGTATAAACTTATATGGTATATATTTCCATGTGTTGTGCGGTGGTTTTGAAATCTCTTTGAAAAAGGAATTAACATTATACTGTATATAAAGTTAACGTTTAATATCATTATTAAATAGACTTATCTTTTAATAATATTAAACATTTCTTTACATACATAACAATAAAAAACTATATTAATGAAGAAAAAAGTCAAACAATTATTTTAAAGACATTTTTATGTTTATATATTATAAAACAGAGCATTTTATTTAAATATTTGTATCTATAAAAAGAATGTATAAACATAAAATGTCTTAAAATAATGGTTTGTTTTTGTCCATTTCATAATGTGTGACATCACAATTTTACATTTGGATACGCTTTGAGCAGATATGAATGTACGTGAGAAAAAAATGGAAAACTGCAGTTTAAAAAAACAGTAAAATCGACCTTGCTAATCGAACAATTCTCTGTGACTCGATCGGTTAAATATTCAGGCTAAGGACGGAGAACGAATATTTTGTATGAAAATTTCTCGGACATTCAGGCCGGTAAATGTTATTAATACTGTTTATTATAAAACAGCATTTACTGAAATATTTTTATCTATAAAAAGAATGTAAAAACATAAAAATGTCTTAAAATACAGTACAATGTTACTTATTTTTATTTATAGTTTTCAGGTCATTTATATAAATATATATATGGGCTATAGCTTTGTCTTTATTCAGAATTTGGCTGGCGATTTTCCAAACTCCCAGTATCCAATTAGTTTGTTTTCAAAATATGGCAAAAAACCGTTTGTGCATAGCAACATTTCGCATTTTCTAGAACTTTCTCATACGGTTATTGTGTCTTTATTACAGCTCCTTTTGATAGATATTACGGTGAACTATGACTTTATGCTTGTTATATCGGGAGGCATGGTGGAATAATGGATAGCGACTGGGATTGAGGAATCGGAGAGCTGAGTTCGAATTCAGTCAAATCCATTACACTCATTTACGTGCTAAAACTCTTTTTAAAGGTATGAATCTTCTTCTTCCCCCAACTATGCAGGATTTTATAGCCTTGTTCTATAGTCTTGGATGGCACCGCAGAAAGAACGAGCAACCTAGTGCAGGAAAAAATTGCCTCGTCAGTCATGTCTCAAAAGATACATAATCGGAAGCGTGTAATCACGCATGGCACATAACATGACTGAGGCTTAAAGGTTTAGAAAAGACCTGTAAAATAAAATGTCCCAGTCTGCCTTCGGGTAGCGAAAAATTGTTCTATGGAAGGACATATCTGGAGATGTCTTCGGTTGGGCATCAACTCGAAACTGACGTGTCTAGTGTGGGGAACTTCTTCAAAGTATTTTTCAGGGTGGGAATGTGGAAGAGGATAAAGGAGGTTCGACTGATATTTGTCGAATCAAAACACGGGTGGGTTCATTAATGATCTGTGTTATATCGGAGGTGACGAATAATCTTTCTAAAAAGTATCTGCCTTCTTCATCAGTTTAGTTCGAATGGACTTACCACTCTTTTAATTTGAATATTGAAGTCAAAAAGGATATGAAATTAGATGAGGAAAATTCAATAAGGAAAGATACACAAGGAACTTCGATTAGGGAAAGATAAGTTGAATATTTAATTTTAATGTCCTGTCTCTTGATACTCTGCATATTTAATTACAAAGACTTTTGCCTTAAAGGCGATATCTCACAGAAATACCGGTTTTATTTTTTTATTTTTCATTTTTATTTATTTTTGCGAAACACAATCTTAGATATGGAATTCAGTATATATAATAATATATATATATCATAAACAATATGTAAAAAAAACAAGATTCCATCATCCTCCACTCTCTTCCTTCTCTCTCTCTCACTGTTCAAAATTTTTAAAAACCTTATATTGAAATTTTTATTTTTCTTTCTTCCTCTTTTAATATTATTTCTTTTTCTTTTCTTTTTTCCTCTCCCTTTTCCTTTCGTCTTCATAAATTGACTCCATTTATTAAAAAAAACTTCGGTCTGAAGAGATAAATGTTTTTTTTATATTCATGAAATAAATTATATCCGAATGGATTTTAACTATCGTCTGTATTCATTATATATATATATATATATATATATATATATATATATAGCTCGTTTTGATTTATTGGATTCAAATTAAAAAAAAATTGAATAACGCTGAGCTAATATAAAAGCTATCTATTTTCTCACGTGAGTAGAAAGGTTGATTTCGTATATTGTTAGCATTTGCAGCAGCCAGATTTACGGAAGAATCGCTATTTGGAAAATACGATGAATAAATAGCCATTTTATTTCAACATTTCTGATGTCCAGATGATGGTGTTGGTTGCAATATAAAGAGTTTTAAAAAGTTCAAAACCAACCAAATACCCTCAATAAGGGAAACATTGTTACATAACCCATGATGACCAATCAGAATACAAATATATGATAATAAAAAACGTGACCACAGACCCGAAATACAAACTATTAGTGCATTAAAGATTTTATACATATATATATATATATATATATATGTATATAAATAAAAAGAAAGAACAGTAAGATATTTATATTTATATTAATTTATTTGCAAAAATAAAATTAGGGGTTTTTAGCTTCTATTTTTGAAACATGGTTGGAACTGTGTAGCGAAAATAACCATATTTTAAATCAATTAATTTATAATATATATATATATATATTATAAGAGATTATAATCAAAAAATTTCCTTAAAAATCATTTAATCACCAGTTACTTACCATCGCCTGAAGAAGTACAATCATAGTATTGAAACATGAAAGCTTTTGTGTAGCAATTTCAAAATGTTTTTATTATTATCTCTTATAAAAAATAATAATAATATATCGTTCTACTTTGTATTGAGCACTTTTTAAAAGTAAATGCGATGAACAGTGAATTTCTACTCCATCTGTTCTTTCGCTCATTTGTATATATATATATATATATATATATATATATATATATATATATAGAGAGAGAGAGAGAGAGAGAGAGAGAAGAAGAGAGAGAGGTATTTTGCATCTTGTCACGGCGAAAATATATTTTCACTAGTGTAGATTCAAGGGAAGTTGAGAGAGACTCTGTTCTCAACTTGTTTGTAGGCGTATTTGGCGAAATTTAATATACTAACAATTTCTTATCGTATTTATGCATAATTCATCTGGTAGTTACTGAGAAAATATTTTAATATGAAGTTATGCGTCTGCGCATGTGCGGGAGTGCGTGGAAATAACTCTTTAAACTCAACTCCCTGCGAACTTAGAATAATGGCTGAATCAACAAACCAGCAGTTGACAGGTTGTTTTTCCACATCCAACTTAATACAAATTCAGCAAAGTGAAGAAAAATATTAGATATATAAGGAGATATAGACGTTCTTCCATAACTTCTAAAAATGCAAAATGGAACAGGAAGATCGTAATGGGGCGTGTTTGTCCAACTTGGAAATCGGCATTCGATAATTTTTCATTTATTTGGTGCAGGGGGGTTAATTGCACCTTTTCAGTCAAGGTAATTTTTTTTTATCATTTCACCCCAAACAAGGCGATGATGCCACTAAGACGCTTAGAGTTACGGGGAGTTAAAGAAAATGAAAAGACTTTAGAGAACAAAAAGACAATAAAGGAACAATATTTAGAAGCAGGACGATAAAACTTTTTTTTTTTGTTTGGGGCATTTTTTCGAGAGTTTGCTAATTTTGAAACAGTGAGTATGAAAGGAATAATAGGGGCTTCTATTTGGGAATGGGACGTTCCGGCGTAGCTGATTCGGCAGGGGACGATTTGACATAGGAATTTTTCGGCAGGGGACGATTAGACGTCAGATTACTACTTCGTCGTTATAGTCAAATTCATATTATCTCTCTACCCGCCTCTCTCTCTCAGTAGTCAAATTAGTACTTCGTCCAATTTAAGAATAAGGAGTAGTTGGAGGCAGTTTTATATTTAATAAAAAGATTAGTTGGAAGTATTTTTATATTTTTCCTTCAGTACAGCTTCATATTTTTCAGACGTCAAAGCCCTTTTATTCCAAATGGAAGCAAATATTTTATCAAAACGTGGAAGAAACAAAGTGATACATTATGGATACCTTTTTATTTTCGACACAACGAGCAAGAGGGATCCTGAATTAAAGTTTTGGCGATGTGAACAGAGAGATCGATGTAAAATAGCTTTACTAAGTTTTTATATACATTTTTTTTAAATACAATATTTTTATTTTAAGTTTTTAATCTAAATTATTCCATTAGTGTTTTAATAGGATCCTTAATTCCCTAAATGAATAAAATGCCATATTGAAAGTTGGGTGTTTTCAATGCTTTTATCTTTTTTGGGGGGGAGGGTTGTTTCTCCAGTCAAAGACAGTGACGTCGAAACAGTCTGACACCTAAACGGCTGTGCCGAATAGTCCAATTATTTTTCTAGCTGGCGCCGAATTAGCGACGCCAAATGGGCTACGCCGAAACGTACCAAACCCTGGACGACCATGTCTCTTTCGATTTTTGGGTGGGTGCCTCCGGTCAAAGACAGTGACGTCGAAACAGTCTGACGCCTAAAAATCTGTACATAATAGTCCAATTATTTTTCTGACGCCGAATCTGCTATGTCGAATCAACAACGTTAAATGTGCTACGCCGAATCGTACCAAACCCTTTCTTTTTTTTAGTTTGCGAGTTGATGCCAAGTAAAGAAAATTGGTGACTCCGGAGAGATTACACGGCATCGCTGGAAAGCAAGTCTTAATCTGTAAGTCTGTCGTTAATTTATCGCCGTTTTTATGATAAATGTTTAAATGAGCCACATTCATTCGTTCCACCAGTTCATACTTTTACAGTTAGGACACACCCCACCACTTCCACGAAGGCAAATCACCCTCATCTCCTCCGTGTTCCAAATGTAAGAAAGATATTTAAAGCCAGAAAGTATTTTTAAATTGTAAGAATGTTAATTTACTGATAAAAGTCGTACTAAGGCCTATTCTCATACTAGTAGACTCGTATTACGGTTGGCCTGAAGTGGTTAAAGTTTCAGACAGAAAGGCAAGTATCTGTCTATATTTCTGAAATGAGGTATTATGTACACTATTTACATTATTCGGACTATTGTCCTCATCTTTGACGCCATGTTTATTCCAACGTTTCTGCCTTTGTACGCTTAAAGGACACATGACACATACTAAATTAGTTAGGGGAGAAGAAGTGGATTCATGCCTTTTCCAAAGGATATTTGTGCGTAAGTGAATATAACGAACCCGACTAGAATTGGAACTCGGCTATCCAATTTTTTTGATTAAAAAAATTAATGGTTTAGTGATACAAGTTTTACTAATTAACACATATACGGGGAAGAAGTGGTGAATTCATAACTTTGCCAAGGGTATTTGCGCGTGAGTGAATATAACGAACCCAACTGAAATTGGAACTCGGACCTCCGATTAACAATTCCGAGCCGTTATCCATTACACCACCAGCACATCTAAGCTTATAGCTCCCGGCTCTCCCAAGCGGGGACCCATCTAGGTACTGAGCAGTCCCAATGTTGCTTAACTTCGGTGATCGTACGGAAATCATTATTTCAACGTGATATGGCCGTAAACCCGAATGGGTCTCAAACCTTGTCGCGGAAGAAATAACAAAATGAATTCAAGAAACTTAAGAACGGAATGATTTATGGACGAAAATATTTACTATCATCATTACAAGGTTAGATTACTGTATTATGATAAATTGTTATATCAGCATATATTTTATTTATTGAATTGTCTCCCAACATTGTTTTATTTTGTTTTTGATGGCACCAGGAGTGTTTAGCTTTAATTAACAGTATTTAATACCCCGTTGTTTCCTTGGCATATGTGAATACGCCAAAAACGTTTTTTCTTAATATTTAGCAAGTGGTAAGTTCATTTTTTTTATTAGTGAAATAACTTTCTGAATCCCAGACAAGTAACTACAAGGAGTTTCTGGTTTTAATTATAATGTTTGTGGGAATTACAAGTGGTTTTATTTTTATTGAAAAATAAAATGAAACATATCTTGGCCTATTTTAGCTTTTGAAACTTACAAATTTATTTTTAATACTAGCTCTTTAATTAGAATTTTCAAAATAAAATCTTATTTTTTTTATTTACCCTCTAAAAACCAGAAAGAACACTAACGACAATATATAAGAAGGAAATTAAGAACTAAATAATATCGCTATGATATGGGGTGTTTGAAAACTCCGCAATACTAATGTTGATGGCTCAAGGGTAGGAACTCTGACTGACGCCGAATCGGTCGGGTTTCGATCCAAGTTCATTTATATCTCCCGTTCTTCTTTGAGGAGGCACGGTGGAGTAATGGATAGCGGCTTGGATTAAGGAATCTATTACATTCACTTACGTGCTAATACCCTTGGAAAAGGTATGAATCCTCTTCTTCTCCCTCCCCCTCCACTGCTATGGGTAAATAGCAGGATAAGATCGGGTTCTGTAGCCTTGGATGGCAACTGGTCTAACGCAGAAAGAAATACAACCTACTGCGGGAAAAAATCTGCCTCGTCAGTCATGTATCGAAAGATACATGATCGTCTAAGCGTGTATCACGTATGGCACATAACTGACTGACTATACTAATATTGCGATAATGTCGCACGGTATTAACGAATGAAAAAACAGATCACGTTTATTTGTATTGTCTTTCAAGAAAGGTAAAAATGCGACTCCAGTACCAAAATAGCTTTGTGTTGTTTATGGAGAACGTGTTGTAAATGATCACACGTGTAAAAAGTGGTTTGGGAAAAATGGAGATTTCTCGCTGAACGATTCTCCACGCTCGAGTAGACCACTTAAGACTGATGGAAATGCTAAGGGTGAAAATAACCATTTCCATGCAGAAAACAGTCGGTATTCAATAACCGAAGAGTTACCGTTGGTGTTAGCTGAAATTTATAAAATCTTTTTATTAAAACAGTTTTTCAAAAAATTAAACTTTCTAACTGTTATAGCTCTTTTTGTATTAATTGTAGTTTCCTTCCAAACTTTTTGTTTTTGGTTGTGTGGAAAACTGACAGCTTGATTATTGTTGCGACTTGTAAAGTTCTCCGAAGTACGCAGTGTAGTAAAGGAAAGATAATTTAATTCACGGGTGTAGAAACCTTCCCATTTATATACAATCTAATTTTCATATCACCAAGTCTCCCAGAACCTTAGAGGCTTTATTCCCTTGATAGATCGGCTACTTCTACGAACCACTCCAGGAGGTATACCGCTTGTTTCATGGTGATTACATTGATTCCTCTTTATAAGGGATTCCGTTCTTAACCGGATTTTCTTCATTTGAAACTTCTTCATGTTCTTCATTGTCACTAGACACATTCATTCTCTCGCCCCCTTCACTCTCCTGATCCCTCTCTTCTGCACCAGGTTCTTCTTTCTTTTCAATATCTTCCGGCTCTCTTCACAATCTAAATTGGTCTTCATGAGTTAACACGCTCTGTCCATTTCTTGTTAATATCGCTATATTAATTTTTTTTTTTTTGCACTACAAATTGTGATTTCTCAGGATTTGAATCTTTATTTCTTTTGTATCATACATTTTCATTTGTTGAGAAGGGCATAGTTATTGAGGCTCTAATCTACTTTCCCATAAACGCTGAGGGGCTCTGTGTTCTGCCCTCATGCGGGATGGTCCTGTAATTTAAAAGCATTCTTGATAGATAACTTTCTAAGCTGCTATTCCCTGGAGAGAATGCTTTCAATCCAACTTTTATTGTCTGGACCATCCTCTCCGCAATTCCATTTGACTGAGGATGGTCTGGGGTTGTTTTGTATGATCTAAATCCAATTCGTGTTAACGTCTTCAGCAAACTCTGCTGCATTATCCGACACCAATGTCTTAGGTACTCCTTTCCTCAAAAATACTAATCTTAACACCTGTTTTATAGTACTTACCTTTCTTTACATTATTCGGACTATTGTCCTCATCTTTGTCGCGATATTTATTGCAACGTTTCGGCCGTTGTATGCTCCCGCTTTCTTCAGGTGGTTGGAATGTCGAACTTAATCCTTTATTTCGCTCACTGGGTTAGACTGTTCTAGTTTCACGTGCCATGTTTTAATGGATGTCAGTTATCAGTTATCGCCTGTTAATTTCCCTCTGAAAATTCTGCACTGCCTTAACCGGGTATTGAACTCACACTCTTTGGGTCCTGTCACTGGATCTAACCAACGCCTTTATCCACTGTGTCATGTGTCCTTGAGCGTACAACGGCCGAAACGTTGGAATAGATATGGCGTCAAAGATGAGGACAATAGTCCGAATAATGTAAATAGTGTACATAATACCTCATCTCAGAAATATAGACAGATACTGAAAGGCCGAAACGTTGTAATAAATATGGCAACAAAGATGAGGACAATAGTCCGAATAATGTAAACAATGTACATAATACCTCATCTCAGAAATATAGACAGATACTGAAAGGCCGAAACATTGTAATAAATATGGCAACAAAGATGAGGACAATAGTCCGAATAATGTAAACAATGTACATAATACCTCATCTCAAAAATATAGACAGATACTTGCCTTTCTGTCCGAAATTTTAACCACTTCAGGCCAACCCGAATATGAGTCTACTAGTATAAGGAATAGGCCTAGATCTTTAATGTATGCATGATCTATATGTACTCTTATCCATTGCTCCTTCTCTTTTGACCATGAATAAATCTTGGTTTGCCTAAATCTCTTTATCTTTGCGCACTTAGGGCATTTTCTGACATAATCCTCCACGTCTCGCGTATATCCCGGACACTAGGCTTGTAGTTTCAACCTTAGTTTTGTGTCCAGTGCACCACCATGTATGCCGTCGTGTACTGCTTTAATAATATGTTAACGATTTCGGTGGTACAATAAGATCTCCACTACATATGGCTCCTATTTCAATTCTCAATCATTTTATTAAGTTCACCATAACCACAGATAGAAGTTGAACCGGAAACTTTACGAGATTGAAAATATACCGGTTGGCTATTCTCTTTGAGCAGTCGAACAATCTCCTCGTAATCCTTTAAAAGTCCAATCTCAGGTTCTTCTAATCTCATGCAATAAATTAACTTTGAGGTGTCTATTCTTAATACGTCAACCCCCAAGAGACCATGATCTTTTATGCACTCCACAACTATGTCTGGTCTTTCCTCTAATCGAGTTTTCGTCACGAATAACACCTCAAAGCATCCAAGTGTTTTAATAACTGACCCGTCAAATTGTTTTAATTGCCGATTGGTCCTCCTTAATTTCGGTCTTCCCATTTTCTCCAAAAAATTCTTGGGTATTAAGGTCACATCACTACCCGAATCCACTTACATTAGTACAGTTATTCCATTTATTTTTACCTTTTCTCTATTATCTCACGCTTTTACTTAATAAATTTCACTGTTTCTCGTCAGAGGATCTATCTACTGTTTTTTTTTCTTTTTTCTTCTTCAATATTTGCATACTGACTGGAAATCGTTTTTCTTCTTGTACTTAAAACACATCTTTCCAGAAGCCGGGTATTTATACTTATTCATCTCATGTTCTTTGTCGCAAAAACAACATTTACATAAACTCTCCATAGTACTGTATGTCTCCATTCCATGTTAGTCTTAGGGATATTAAATCTCTGAACGAATTCTAACTGTTGTAAAAATTCAAAACTCATTTCAATTTCTGGAATTAAAGCTGTTCCAAAATTTTGTACTTAATCGAAACGTCATACAGTCCTTCAATTTGCCTTAACTGTATTAATTCCTCTTCTACAGGCATCAGTCCTGTACCCAACTTTTCGAATTCAAAGTACCTCGATAATTCTTATAGCCTGTGAACGTACTGTCTAATGGTTACATTCGGGTTTGGCCTGATTTCAAGAAACTTCGTCCTCTTAGCTATGACCAGTTTCTTTTTTGGACTTACATTTGCTTGTACAATGTTGGTAATTTCTTCAAACGTCAAGTCTTCTAGCATTCTTCAGATATACCATTATGGAGATCTTTTTTATGGCCTCACAACTCGCTGATGCTAGAAATAGATCCATTAGTGCATTTAGTTCTCCTCTATATTTGCTGATACTCAATTTCTTGACTCTCGCCAACGCCGCGAAACATCTCATCCAAATCTCAACCTCAACTCAAGATCTTCTAACTCGGTTAGATATCTATTTGTCGACGCCATGTTGTTGTGTCGTATAAAGTTCTCGCAACTACGCAGTGTAGTCAAGGAAAGAGAACTCTACTCACGAGTATAGAAGCCTTCCAACTTATATACAATCTAATTTGCACAAATATATCTTTATTTTCCCTTCTAGTTATATGTGCCATTTTTGCTGCTACTTTTGTTATAAATCCCCATGTGATATGTTTTTTTTATTTGGTAATGTTTTCTATGATTCTGTAACGCCAGAAAACCGTGATCATATAGGGTGCGGCAAAAATACCTCCCAGAAATATCTCCCCTGTAATGGTAAGACGATAAGATAGCCAACATATTCAAAATTTTCAATTCAAGTACTGAAAATCATTTGCACTAGCTTTTATGTTAATCGCTTTGATGTGTAGCTTCCGCGTATGTTTAGCGATAATGAAAATGCGACATTCAAAACCCATAGAAAGAAAATGCACACCACTTCTTCTTCTTCTCTCCTCCTACTTCTTCTCTCCTCCTATTTCTTCTTCTCTGCTCCTCCATCTTCTCTCTTTTCCTCCTCCTTCTTCTTCTCTCCTCCTCCTCCTCCTTCTCTCAATCTTCTTCTTCTTCTATGTACCGTGATCTTTCGACAAAATGATCGATCATACTTATCCTTTGTAGCTCGAAGCAATGTCTGTCCCTTAACTGTCCCTCCCAATCTATGTTCTGACATTTATTGACACAAGCTCGTTACATACGTTACTCCGTCCCTCCCGCTTTCAATATGTCCTGTGAGTGTCAAATACTCCAAGTTCATTTTCCTCATTAAGTGTTCCATAAATTTAAACTGTACCTTTATCCTAAACACACGTGTCTTTTTCGTATCCATTTCCCTTGCAACGCAACATATTACTCACGATATGCCAGGTGAGGGTTAAGATTTTCAAGCCCTCCTCCCTTATTATATCCAAGAAATTTCAGTTGTCTTTTTCTGGTTCTGTTTATAAGTGTTCGGTTTTTTTTACCATTTTCTTGAAGACTTCTTCGTTGCTTCCGTGTTCGCAGTATTCTTCTATAGAAGCACATTTCTGTTGACTCCAGTCTCCATTTTCAACTGTAAGGATGTTGTCCAGCATTCACTGTCAGCATAGGTATTACATAACAATTGGTCACTCTTATCTTTGCATCCCACCAAATTTTCATGGTTCTTTGTTTAGATTTTGGAAAATAACCTGTGCAATTCAAATGTGCCTTCGGATTTCTGTGTCACATTACTCGACATTTGTTATAAATCTCCCCAGTACTTGCTTTATTTTGTCATCCCCAATTTGTAGCTTGATTTTAGGTCTGTCCTTTTTGCTAAGGCCTATATATTTTGTCTTTTTACTATTGATAGTTAGTCCTTTCTTCTCACTTCCCTTCACTACATCGTTTGGACTTTTATATAGTTTTCATTTCCTGTATCTGCTACCAAAACGATGTCATCTGCATATCTTATGTTATTAGGATTGTGCTCAATGAATAATAAATTCTGATAGAATTTCTACTTACGAGATCGCTTCGCTGTTTAGACTAAATAAGTCCGGTCAGATGATGCATCCTTGTCTTACTCTCCTTGTGTGCTTACTCAGTTCATTTTTTATCCGTGTGGAGGTGATTTGTTCCCAATACGAGTTATGTGCAAGAAAGATTAAATTACAAAAATGTTAAAAAATGATATATTGTTGGACTTCAACTAAACTTGCATAAATGAACGAATTGTTATAAAGAAAATTGGATAGATATGAAGAAAGTGAAATACCGTTTCTTAAATAGATTCTTTTGGTTTTTATGGAGATTGTGGGGTACTTTTTGGTCGGGGTTTAGGCCTTGAATAGATTAACCTACACAATAGAATAGACATGTGATGTAAACTGTCACCCCCATGAGTGACTACACTATAGGTAGTAACTAACTATAAGTATCTGTAAGTCAACGGACTACAAAGTCTAGGTGGGTATCTGTTACTCAGCTCTTAGCTGTTGTCGAACTCTCAGCCTTCGGGCAGAGAGGAACCCGGACGAAACTATGCCGAAGGGCAGTCCCGTCCGGGGAGGTAGACAGACCCGAACCCGTTTTTGCGGGATTTACGGGGAGTTTTTGGTCAAGCCTATAAGCTCGGATTGCCTCACATTAAATTCGGCCTTGTGCCATATCCTACTTCGTGGGGAGGTTGGTAAATATTTCTAACTGGGATCTGTTGAGTACGACTCAGACTTACGCGAGAACTACAGACATTCCAATAGTAGCACTCACTACTGGATTGACTTGCGACGACCTTGTGCATAACTGTTAACTTTATTCTTATTGTACTGGTTTTTTTACAATAAACCTTTACTTATTTTATCCACCTTATTTTTCAAGTATATATTATTATTAACACGGAATATGACAACATGAAATAAAATGAAATAAAATAAATCAAGTATTTATAAACAACAAAAGTTTTATATTTCAAAATACAAATTGTTAAAGTCAGTGGTAAATGTTCTTTGAAGGTTGTGTGTATTTGTAAACAAAATCGCGTCCAATTAAAGAGACGAGTTGAAAGAATTAAGTTTAGACCCCATATACACAGGGTCGGGTTTGTCTACCTCCCCAAACAAGACTCTGTCCTTCGGCATAGCCTCGTCTGTTCTCCTCTCCAGCCGGAGGCAGAAAGTTCGACAAGAGAGGAAGAGAAAGCCTCCTACGATTGAAAAAGAGATCTCTTTATACTTGTTTTTGGGACTAAAAAGGCTCAGCCGAAATCATTCATTATTTGGGCGCGAACGCTTTTGACTTTATTAGAATTTTTTATTTATTCATTTTTAACCGAAAAAATGCGTGGAGCCTCATGCACACAAACCAGTTTATGACATTATCTCTTTGAACGACTTAGGGTTAAAACCGCGACTCCCGAATTTGATAGAAAAGGAAGTAGAGGCATTTATGAATTAATACAGACAATTCAAGGATAGGCATGAATAGGGAAATGAAATTATGGATTGGTATGTAAAAAAAAAAATAGATAAATAAAATAAAATAAAATGAAAAGCGAGAAGGCAAAGAAAATTAATAAAAAGGAAGAAATGGTTTCCACCAAGAAAGAAAAGGAAGACGGAAAGAAATGAGAAAGCTGTTAAAAAAAAATGCAGGACGAAAAGAAGACAGTGAAAGAAGCCATGCTTTATACTTGGTGCGTTCTTTTAAGACAGATGTTTTTATTTGCAGTTTCTTCACAAGACACTCAACGTCTGGAAAGGAGAAAACGACGAGTTACCGAAAATAACTTTAGGCTTGTTACCGACGTTGCCTCATCCCAAGTCGGGAAAGTCGATCAGTTACAAGGGCTAGATTAGCCAACAAGATGAATGGGGAACGAGAAAGAACGAGGAAAATAGACGGTTTGTGTTAAAAAATAAAGAAAGAAAAAATAGTGAAAGAATGTTCGTCTGCTTTTCCCATTTTATCCGTCTGTGCATATTTACTAAGCTAAGTTCATACATTGTTTCATTAGAACCAGCTTCGTAGTTGTTGTTTTTGCTGCAGCGTTTCAGACCGTGGTAGGCTTTGCAATTCGTACCGCTATGCACGTCTTGTTTGTTATATTCATAACATTTCGGCCATTGTACACTTCTTCAGGAATCTATCTTCGTACTCAGTAACCTTTGAATCTCGAACCGAACAATTTATTGAGTCCACGAGGGTGGATTTTTCTCATACCACTTTCCATGCTTATGAGAGATAAAGTAACATATTCACTTTTGTATCGTTGACCCGTTTCTTCCACTGAACCAGAGTAGGTGACCCTTCATCAGACGCAGAAATTGAGCTCTAATTGTCAGGTATACCTATAAGTGTTTTTAAAAATATTTTCAATGCGATAATGCTGGAAGTGAAAGAGAATGAGAAAACTTTTGTGAGGAAAAGTGAGCGGAAAGGGCAGACGATGGCGACCGGCGTTGCATCCAAATCCACGAAGACCGCAGGTGGTAATGAAGAATTTGTTTCCCTGACAGTAGCGAGTTTAATCCCCTAAGATGTATATAGTTTACAAAAAATTTACAGAGTATGTAGAATTAATGGATTTTTATTTATTAATCAGACTGTTGCAGGCCGGTAGTATGCGCTTGGCAAGTTGTAGCCGGCGCTATTAACGTTGGTATTTGAAATTGGGAGTAATGCGCTGTCTCTTAAAATAACCACAACAAACATGGCAGACTCAGGATGTGAGTCCACGTAAAGAAACGACAAGAACCAATATATATGTACAAACAAATGATAATGCATTAACAACAAAAGTATACAAACGACAAAGACTATGATGTGTGTAACAAAAGAATGTGAAGACCCTTTTTGGTCCAAAGTATATGTAGTGAGTGAATGTGCGTACGTACGTTTGTGTGTATGTATTGTTCATGCGTTTCTCAAAGGGAAGCACGTTCTCCGCGATTGACGGATAAGGTAAGAAGAGAGAGAAAAAAAATATTGCCTAGTATTTATAGTCCGGAGAGCGTCTCCTAAAGTTAGGAGGAGATTACGCGACACGTATTGATTTTATCACTTTAAACGTTATTTTTAGTGGATACTCATATTTGAGTAGACGCCCCGTTTATTTATTTATTAAACAGTATATTTAACAGTATAAACAGTATATATTTTCGTCTACTGTCCAGAATATTAGAGAAATCTTATTAAATAAAAATATGCGCTCTCTGGCAGGATTCGAACCTGCGTCCCCCTGAGCAGAGCGAACCATTGTTAGATCTGATGTACTTTAGACCGACATGGCCATGAAAAACTTTTGACAATCAAGCATGGCTGAATTATGTCTTGAAGCGAAATCCTTGGCGTTAGAGATTCTCAAAATTTCCTATCTGTTCAGTTTCGTATCCAAATGTAAACAAAGCAATTTCTAAAGAAGTAATTGATTTCTTAAATTTCTTAATCTGACAGATTTTATCACTTTAAACACTATTTTTAGTGGATACTCATATTTGAGTAGACGTTCAGTTTATTTATTAAACAATATGTTTATTTGAGAAGATATAATAATTTCGAGGATCTATGACAAGAAGGATTTCGTTTAAAGACACTATTCAGCCCTAATTGATTGGCACAAGTTACAAAAATGCTGTTTTTTAAAAATCGGTATCACCCCATGCAAGGCAGTAAAGCCACTAAGACACTAGGGGTTACAGGGTGTGAAAGAATTAAGAACAAAAACAATAATGATGAGCAGAAAGAGAAGAGAGTACTCGGGGGCACAGCAGATAGCCATCGACATTCTATTTAAAGTTGTCTGGAATGCACTGAGCCGGAATAAAATTCCACAAGCGAGAAGTGCCAGAGAAAAAACTGTTAGCATAGAAATTACGGTTACACCTAGCCAGCTCAAACGTAAAGTGACAAAACCTCGATGCCAGTGTAGTGCTGCGCTTAAATTAAAAAAAATTCTAGGTACCATAGCAAAGAACGACATTTATTTCCTCTTCAATACAGAAAATGTAGCACAGGGCCAAAAATGGGGAAATGGGAAAAAGAACGGTCTTCTTCTGTGAGCCAAACATACCACAATATTCCTAACACCTAAACAACGCATTCTTACTTACCATTCTTACAACATCCACGATAATACCTCATTGTCTCTATGAAAATCCAAACTAATCCTCATATGTACAATTCATTGTCTGTGGGGGAGGGGGAATAAAACAACATTTTAAAAACTAGCCCTAATAGCGAAGAATTCATCCGAACAATTACCAGTATTTATAGAAAAGACACAGAGAGGCAACCTCACGGCGGTAGGAAAGTGACTGAAGCCGAGACGCGAAAATAGGACTAATAATATTGCTGATTCTTCTTTGGATCTTTTCAAGGAGCTCGGGGTAAATAGCAGGGGCAACGGACCATATGTGGCAGGAATATTCTAAGCATGGACGAATGGTAGACTTATAGATATGTAAGACAGATTCTGGAGAGAAAAATTGCTTCGCCTGACACAGTGAACAGAGTTTCTTAGCAGCTGATCTAGCAACAGATTCAATATAGTCTTTCCACTTTAGCCAGAGAAGGTGCAACGAGCCACTTTCCTGGAGGTTAGCATCAGCCATGCTGATGGA
This sequence comes from Acanthosepion pharaonis, assembly GCA_903632075.3. Taxonomy (NCBI): domain Eukaryota; kingdom Metazoa; phylum Mollusca; class Cephalopoda; order Sepiida; family Sepiidae; genus Acanthosepion; species Acanthosepion pharaonis. Next base: position 17,611 of record CAHIKZ030002596.1, read on the forward strand.
AGGCAGCGACGGGTTTCTAGAAGATTTTTCTGAGACAGTGAGAACCAAAGGAATTTGCTTGCGACCAAAATTTGCTTAGAGAAGCAGAAAGCCAAATGAGAAGTAATGTAAGAAAGAAGATTGTGTTACTCCAATCCTTCAAGAAAAATCTGCCTTCAAAAAACAGTATTTGAAATTCTAACATTTTCGGTGTTTTTTAGTTTGTGCTTTTTTTGTTGTCATATATGTTTTAATAGGATAGTGCTATTTGCATATTCTGTTACTAAAATAAAACTTTCGTTGGTTTTCAACCAAACTTGCATAAATGCTGCTCAGATACACACGACACACACGCGCGCAGAAACTCTTATTTTATTATGTAAACCCACGATGTTTGTGTCATATCTGTAGAGGCTGAAATTTCCCGCTACTAACCTGTATCGATTTTACCTTGTTATATATGGCAGATGAGCGGCAGTCTGGAAAAATGGGACCTGACATAAAAGTCCATTCAAACTATAGGTGTGTTAGGGAATCCCTAAAAAAAGTCGCATCTCATTCATATACATCGACACTTGTTGAACGTTTCCGAAGATCAAACAGTAGATATGAACTCAGTTACATGATGGATAACGCGTTTAAAAAATGGCGATAGTGAGGTGATTGCAAGCTAACAAGTGCATTATGCAGGATTTGTTGATGGTTATTGAAAATGCATAACCAGTGAGGGTGACCGTAAATAAACCGTGTTTTGCAGTTGGGACCTGCTCTATCCAACAGTGTTATATACCTGGTAGATGTAGTTTCTATGGAAATATAATAATCCCGGAACATCCCTCGTGCGTGCTTGTATTGTTTAAGATTTTATATATATATATATATATATATATATATATATATATATATATATATATATATATATATATATTCTATCTTTGGTGGGAGAAAAACAGAGCTATTAAGTATATATTAATAAATATTCATAATACCACCACGCCGACAATATGTCTCTGAGATTCACACACACACACACACACACACACACACACACACACACACACACACACAATCATGATTGCATCACATGAAACTCCTGAGTCATTACTCTCGGCGTGAGGTATTATGTATATTTTTTAATATATATATATATATATATATATATATATATATATATATATATATATATATATATATATATGAAGAAATATAGTCTTAAGGTGTGCTATATTTATGGGATAAAGTGCTCAATATCAGAGATAGAGCGTATGTAAATATAAAAGTGAACATTGAAATCAACAAATTTAGTTCAAATGAAGTCCTAAAAGAACGAAATGCGTCACAAGATAACCTTTTCTATTTTGTCATACACTTTTCCCTATATATATGTGTGTGTGTGTGTGTGTGTGTGTGTGTGTGTGTGTAAATATAAATATAAAAGTGAACATAGACGTCAACACTCAGAGGCGACAGTCTGTTCAAGCTAGACGCATTCGGTTGGCTTGATGATTGCGTCTAGCATGAAACAGCCTGTCGCCTCTAAGTGTTGACTTCTATGTTCACTTTTATATATATATATATATATATATATATATATGTGTGTGTGTATATATATATATATATATAATGTAGTATGTGTAGAAAAACTTGTTCAGACAACGCGTTTCGTCTCCTATGGCAGGTCTCCAGACACAAACCCTGTGTGTAAGGAAAGTGCATTGGATTTTTTTAAGAAATAGGTAATAGACTTATCCGATGCTACAGAGAGAAAGTTTTGTTATTTTTCCTATTGAAGCCAATTCGAAATCAGCCAACTCGCAGTTGATGTTTTTTTTCTCTATTAGTTATACGAACCCAGTCTGTCGAGGACTGTTGACAACTCTGGGATCAGTGCACTTTCTATACATTTTCTTCTCAGTGAATTATTTTTCTGATGAGACTGACAATTATTAGCTTGGAATTGTAGTCAAATGTGTTACGGTAAAATACCAGTGCGTTTAAAATTATTGCTAGGCAATAGAACCCTGCGATATTATATATATATATATATATATATATATATATATATATATATATATATATATATATATATATATATATATGCAAATATTTGTAGGTCTGATGAATTGGATCGTATTTACGATTCCAATGGAATAAATTATGACCATTGAATATTAGTGTTTAAATCTTTTTATTATATATATATATATATATATATATATCTTTCCAGGCACTTTCTTTCTTTCTTTCTTTCTTTCTTTCTTTGTTCCCTACTTCTCATAGTCTCTCACTTGTTTCTTACCCTCTCTTTTCTCTCTTTTTTTCTTCTCCCCATGCCTTACTCATTTACTCTACTTCTCGCTTGTTATTTTAACCCTCACTTCATTTATCCCCCCAACCTTTGTCTTATTTCTCTCTCTCTCTCTTTCTCTCTCTCTTTTCTTTCTCTCTCTCTCTCTCTATCTCATCTATCTATCTATCTATATATATATATATATATATATATATATATATATATATAATTCTCATTTTCCTCTTTCTCTGCAGCTGTTTTTATATATATATATATATATATATATATATATATATATATATATATATATATATTCTTCCTCCTGTTCTACATCATTTTCATTTCTTTTTCTCTCTCTCTCTCTCAAATAGCCTTTTCTATTTCTCTCACTTCTCCCTCCTCCCTCTATCGGTGTCTTTTCCTCTACACACTCTCTACACTTACATAACCTTTTGTCTTTCATTACATTTCTCTCTTCCTCTTTTCCCCTTATTCCCATATTTTTGTCGTTGTATGTTTTCTCACACCCCCCACCGCGCTTCCTTTCTCGCTCATTCAATGTATGTTCCTTAAAAAGGCCCAAAATTATTTTTTTTTTTTTTTTTTTTTTTTTGTTCGGTTCGAAATGTGCCCCTGCTCGACGGGTTGCCAATGGGACGAATCCCAGTTGACTATATTACTGGGGAAGGGCCAATAGACAGTACCCAGTAACAACTGCCTCCCTGGTTTCCGCTTCCTGGTGAACATCAAATGAACACATCATGACAGCTGCAAAAGAAAAAGAAAATATTAGGAATGGAAAATAAACAAATCCATCTCACTGTTGCTCCGATCTATCTATCTATCTATCTATCTATCTATCTATCTATCTCTTAAAATCTGTTCCTTACCTATCTATCTAAATCTGTTCATTATCTATCTAAATCTGTTTTTTATCTCTCTCTCTCATATATATATCTATATATATATATCTATATATATTTATATATACATACATATATATATATATATATATATATATATATATATATATATATATATATATATCTATTCATTCTATCTATCTATCTATCTATCTATCTATCTATCTATGTCAATCTGTTCATCATCGATCTCTATATCTATCTATCTATCTATTCAATTTCTAAAGAAGTGATGGTTTTTTATTTCTTATCCGATATATTTTATCACTTTAAATTTTTTTGTCAGTGGATACCCATATTTAAGCAGACGCCCCGTTTATTTATTAAACAGTATACTTATTTATTTTCGTCTACCGGCCTGAATATTCACGAAATGTTATTAAAGAAAAGCATGCACTCTCCGGCACATGGGGAAACCGTCCTCAGATCGGACGTACTTTAGACTTCTTTAGAAATTGTTTTGTTTACGTTTGGATACGAAGCTAAGCAGATATGAATGTTTCGAGATTCGGGGAAAGATTTGCGTTTATAAGGCACTATTCAACTTTGCTTGATCCTTGGCGCGCTCCATAACAGCACTTAATAAACAGATTCGCGTTAAAGGAAATAAATAATAATTTAGGTGGCTACATCTTTTCAAATACGTTATTGGAGATGTCATGGCCCAGAAGAAATGTCCCACTCTCTGCTTTTGACTTGATTCATTATAATTACATCAAACAAGCGAATAATAAAATACTCACACCTCGATCTTTCCCTCCGTTTCTTTCTCTCCCTTCCCTCTCTCTTTTCTACACACAACCACACACACATTGATACCCTCAAATACACAAATACATTCATGCCCACCCACGCACGCACACACATATTAACTACACACTATCTGAGTCGAAAAATGCCAATCTAGTAACGTTTGATTGAAATAGATATTCTTATGAGGTAATTTTGGATTTCTCTATTATGTAATATATATATATATATATATGAAGAAAATATACTGAAAAATGTTTGTTTTTTCAGTATATTTTCTTCATACTGTCGGATCTATTATCCATATATTCGCTTATATATATATATATATATATATTATATATATATATATATATATATATATATATATATATATTCCATACTTTTGATACACATGCTTCGGGTCTTGCAACCTTCATCAGGCGCAGAGTGGTTATTTCTACATATTATTTAAAGGAATTAATTTTTCCTTATGTTTTTCGATATTTAAACATTTGGTTTTGTGCAGCTTCTCTCTTTTCATTAAAATATACTCTTTTCTCTCGTTGGAACAACAATAATCTCTCCCTTATATATGTGTGTGTGTGTGTGTGTATATGCATATATATATATATATATATATATATGTGTGTGTGTGTGTGTGTGTGTGTGTGTGTGTGTGTGTGTGTGTGTGTGTGTGTATGTATATACACTTCTGGTCAAAATCTTAAGACCAGATACAAAAGGATTAAAAAATATGAAATACTATTTAATTTACATTTAATTCAAAAATGTACAACAAACAAGTTAAAATTTTAAGCTTTTAATTAATTCATTTAAACAAACACTGAAAAAGTCTTTGTTTTTTGGTTGGTCATAAAGATAAGACCATGTAACTAAAAATAACAAATACAGAACAAAAAAGTCACAACGACAATTTAATTCTCAGTACATCCTCCATCTTTTGTGAATTATTTCGAAAATTCGCTTTGGCATCCTCATTATTAACTTTTGCATGAGGGTGCTTGGGATGTTCTCCCAGGATGCATAAACTGCAGCATGAAGAGCATCCACAGTTTCAAATTGCGATCCATGTTTATAAACATCCTTTGCCATCCATCCCCAAACATTCTCGATTGGGTTTCGATCTGGAGAACGTTGTGGATTGCAGCATTGTCCTGCTGGAAAATCCAGTTTTCTCCACATGCCATTCTTAATATGTCAATGTAACTAGCAGGTGTTTGACAACCTTTTACCTCCTGTAACTAAAGAGTTCCATTGTACGAAAATGAACCCCAGGCCATAATTGATCCAGCACCATTGTGTCGTGTTGAGAAAATTTCTATTGGGACATTTTTGCATGCCAGTAACGCTGAAAACCGTCTGGGCCATCAAGGTAGAATTTTTCTCGTCTGAAAACAACTTTCTTCCATTTATCCATATCCCAAGTTGGATAATCTGAAGCAAATTGTAGACGGGGGTGGGGGGATGGGTTATGGCGAAGAAGAAGCCGAGGCCTCTGCAGCCGTTTTAAGCTCTTAAACCCTTATTTAAATACCGTCGAATTGTTCGAGAGCTGCTTTCAGCATCTTTATTCACTTTTAACTGATTTGATGTTAGGCTTGAATTTCTCTTAACTTCTCGCCTAATGCGTCTGTCTAGAGATGGTGAGGTATTATTGGGGCGACCGATTGATTTTTTAGAAGCATACGCATCCGGATTTTTAATGAAGCTAGCAATGACAGTTCTGTTACGATCAATTTCATTTGGAATGGTTCGTTGCGAAAGACCACGTCTTTGAAGTTCAACAATCCTGCCTTGTTCGAACTTTGTTAAAATTTTGCCCTTAGCCTTTTTAATATCTGAAATGTAATGCTGGAAATGAGCTAAGTAGATGTCTACACGCCTGAAGCTATGAGCACACTGACTAGTTCTACAATTTTTGTCTAGTAATTTTTTTCACACATGGTCTTATCTTTATGACCAACCAAAAAATCCTTTTTTCAATGTTTGTTTGAATTAATCAATTAAAAGCTCAAAATTTTCACTTGTTTCTTGATAAAGAACATTTTCTAAATGTAATGTTTCGCAAATATATTTCCATTAAAGTAACAGTATTTTATATATATATTTTAAAAGCATTTGTTCAGAAGTGTATATATATATATATATATATATATATATATATATATATATATAAAAAAAAAATTTTTATGTTTATACGTTCTTTTTATAGATACAAATATTTAAGTAAATGGTCTGTTTATAATAAACAGTATTAACAACATTTACCGGCCTGAATGTTCGAGAAATTTTCATAGAAAATATGCGTTCTCCGACAGGAATCGAACCTGTATCCTATATGGAACCGTCATATAGCCTGACGTGCTTTAACCGATTGGGCCACAGAGGAGCGTTCGGTTAGTAAAGTCGATTTTACTGTTTTTAACACAGTTCTCCATGATTTTCTCTCATTCAATCATATCTGCTCAATGCGTATCCAAATGTTAACAAATGACGTCATACATTATTAAATGGACAATTCAGGCCAGTAAATGTTGTTAATACTGTTTATTAAAGAGAGCATTTACTTAAATATTTCTATCTATAAAAAAAAGAATGTATAACCATAAAAAATGTCTTAAAATAATTGTTGGACTTTGTCCATTTCATAATATATATATATATATATATATATATATATATAAAGAAATATAGTCTTAAGGTGTGCTATATTTGTGGAATAAAGTGCTCAATATCAGAGATAGAGCGTGTGTAAATATAAAAGTGAACATAGAAGTCAACACTTAGAGTCGACAGTCTGTTTCATGCTATATATATATATATATATATATATATATATATATATATATATATATATATATATGGTATATGTATTAGACAATTTGGAAATTTTACTTTGATATATTTCACCGATGAAATCAGTACATCAATACAAAATCAAAAAATCTCTTGTTAAATGAATTTTTTAGGACATCTGGTTCATCGCTGAAACATGTCAAAGTTAAAAATTTCAAAATATGTTTTATATTAACAATTTCGTCGGATTCTCATCCAACTTTATTTTTTCCCTTTCCCTCAGGTTCTCTTGCACACACACACACAAAACAAAATTACGCGCGTGTATACTTTATGCGAAATATGTACACTTATGTCTGGATATTTTGAACGGCGCGTTTTGTTTTATTAATGAAGCGAATTTCGGAACGACAAGCTGATAAGATTTTCAGAGTTGAGTACTAAAAAAACATCATGTCAGAGAAAAAAATGTCCTTCCCAAAATAACTTATCATTTCAACTTACTATAATCCACACCCTCGATTCCCACTCTCTCTTCTTTCATTCCATCAAGCTTATCTTTGCCCGACCCTAATTTATTGTAAAGACTCGTGGCTGGGCGGGAACTGCACCAACCTTCTCCGCAGATGATGGTATCTATTTGAGAATGAAAATACGATCATTTCGAAACATGAGCATTTTTTTCTCTTTTTACAAAATGTTCATCCAATAAAAAACCTCAAAAGCCCTTCATGGAAGTAACCCGAGATCACAAGTGAAGATTATGAGAATATGTAGGATAGATAACGATTGTATCTGTCTATATTTCTAAGATGAGGTATTATGTACATTATTTACATTATTCGGACTATTGTCCTCATCTTTGTCGCCATATTTATTACAACGTTTCGGCCTTTCAGTATCTGTCTATATTTCTAAGATGAGGTGTTATGTACATTATTTACATTATTCGGACTATTGTCCTCATCTTTGTTGCCATATTTATCACAACGTTTCGGCCTTTCAGTATCTGTCTATATTTCTAAGATGAGGTGTTATGTACATTATTTACATTATTCGGGCTATTGTCCTCATCTTTGTCGCCATATTTATTACAACGTTTCGGCTGTTGTACGCTCCAGCCTTCTTCAGGTAGTTGGAATGTCGAACTGAACCCTTTATTTCACTCACTGGGGTAGACTGTTCTAGTTCCACGTACCATGTGTTAATGGATGTCAGTTATCAGCTATCTCCTGATAGACAAAGATGAGGACAATAGTCCGAATAATGTAAATAATGTAGATAGCGATTGACTCTAGACTTAAGTAATGATCGGGAAAGTATCCTCTCGGGATTTTGTTCCACAAAGCAGTGCTTCTCGGGAAGAAGCTTTTTGTGTGGAAATTACTTCTTAACAATAGAATACGGAGGAAACAAGGGTGATTCAACTCTGTGTACGTGGCATGACGTGTGCTATCTGTAAATGACCTGAGGAATGAAGCTCGTCAGAATATTTTTAATAGAAATGGAGATAAATTAACGAGAAGCTTGCGGGCATTTCGTCTGTGGGAAAAATACTTTTCGCGAGTACTTTCGAATGTTGCTACATTCTTTTTCAAGGATTGCATTTTGTGTATATCTACGCAGCTGTTTTTGATCCGTGTACAATCCCCGAAAACGAATGTAGCTACACTCGGAAGTACTCGGTAAAAATAATATAAAATAAAAATATATATAAACTTTGGCAAATTTATCGATAACAACAAAAATCTATAGTAGAATCCCTCCTATCCGGAATCTCTCATATCCGGAATCACTGATATCCGGAATCCCTCATATCCGGCGTGCCTCATATTCGGAATCCCGCATATCCAGACATGATTTTGATGTGTATATTTGAACTATTTGGGTGATATGTAGTCAGTCAGTTATATGCCATGCGTGATACACGCTTAGGCGATCTGATGAGGCAGATTATCTTCCAGTAGGTTGCCATTTCTTTCTGCGGTAGATCAGTTGCCATCCTAGGCTATAGAACTCGGTCTGTCCTGCTATTTTCCCATAGCTGCCGGGAGAAGAAGAGGATTCATAACTTTCCCAAGGGTATTAGCACGTAAGTGAATGTAATGGATTTGACTGGAATTCGAACTCCGATTCCACAATCCGAGCCGCTATCCATTACTCCACCGTGCCTCTGCGTTTCAGGAAATTTACTTGGGATAATTGCTTATGCCTACTTCACCTTAATGGTTTGTAGTGGCGAAAAAGATGATGGGAATAAGAGGAAAAGGACAACTTTGGAGTCATCGCAAAAAGTGGAGATTTTAAACAGGCTAGATACTGGTGAATGTTCATTTTAACTAATGACTGAGTTCAACATAGGAAAGTCAACATTGTAGGATATAAAACCTTCCAAAGAAACTCTTCTCCAGCGTTCACAATCACAATGAACAAGTTACAATGAACAAGGAAATAAAAAAAAACATGATTTTGATGAAACCTGGAATGAAATTGAAAAAGTATCGAAAAGATTGTCAGTTTTATGGAAAGAAAGCCAGCATTCAAATATGACGATTGCAATAACGCACGCAGAGTTAAAAAGTGTCGTTCGTTTAAATATTTCAATAACAAAAGCAAAACAAAATGACATTATAAGAGAAAGAATCATAATGTAACAGCGATAAAAAAAAATCCTCGTTACATTATTTGTTTTGCATACGTGACATACTTAATTTAATGAATTTTCATTAACATTACATAATTTATTTCTTTTTGCTTAAAATCAATTCCGTTATATTTCACTCACCATTAGCTTATTTTGTTCATCATAAAACATTGAAAATAAATGTTAAACCTGATTTCAGTTCTTTTATTTTAAGCTAAATATAACCCTCATATCCAGACTTTGTAACCAATTCCTCATATCCGGAAGGCCATCTTAGTCCGGTTGTCATTGATTCTACTGTAATTCGGAAATTTTAAAAATTTAATAAATTAAATAGACAGAACGATATCATTCAACGATACATGTTTGAGAAATAGAAGAACATATATATCATCATCATTATCATTATCATCCCCTTGACTTTTATAATCGTAGTGGGGTGGGGATCCGAATGTAGAAGCCAGACTAATTTTTTTTTTCCGCAACGGTCTATCAACGGCAGCCATCAGCAACTCTGGTATAGTCATACCTATTCATTGTTTGACATTGTCCAACCAGTTTTTGCATTGGTGTCCTCTCCTACGTCCACCATCAACGGTGCCTTGCATGATGGTCTTGCACAGGCTGTTGTGCCTTGTGATGTGTTCAAACCACGCCATTTCTTACTCCGTTTGGCAGTAGCGAGAAGAGGTTCCTGGTGGCCTACAAAAGTTTCAAACCTTTTCTGCACAAACGCATTGTTTTTTTTTGTTCCCAATAGAAAATGCCAATGAGTTATCTCCTGCATTTGTTCTAAAATGCTTGGATCCACCTCTTTGTATCTGCGAACAGTGTCCACGTTTCACATCCATATAAGAGAATGAAGATTGCCAGCGATTTGTACAGACTTTACTATGTTTGAAAACTGATTTTGCTCCTCCATATCTTGTCAATTTGGCCATCGTTGGCATGGATACGGCAATCCGTGTGCGGATTTCCGTCCAAAAAGGTACTACCTTTAATATATATATATATATATATATATATATATATATATATATATATATATATATATATATATAAGTATAGGATTGGTGTGTACGGAATAAATTCTAATAAGCAACAAATACTATTCTTAAAAGAGTGCTCAATACAGAGTAGAGCAAATATAATTAATTATTCGAAAATTATAACATAAATATGTTATAAAATCCCTACAAAAATAGCCGTTTTGTTTCAACACTTTTGGTGTCTTATCAAGTGATGGTGTTGAATGTAGAATAAAGGGCTTTAAAAAGGTTCAAATCAATCAAACATCCCTCGCTAGGGGAAACGCTGTTACATAAGCTGCGATGACCAATCAAAATACAAGTATATGAGAATTCAAAAAACTTGACAACGAACTAAAGTTATAATAATTATTTAATGCTTTAATGTTGTGATTAGACTAAAACAGAGTTACAAATATTATACGATAAAATTTGAAATTAAAAATTACCCATTTTAAAATTTAAATTTAATCTATATTAAGTTTAAAATTATAAAATTACTGAGGAAAAAAGAAAAAATACATATGTTATTCTATTTATTTTGTTTTTATCGAAATTAAGTTGGAATAAGCGTTAAGATCAAATGTTGCTCTGAAATTCATGACAACATAGATACATTTGAAGCATAAACAGAGGCAGGGGAGAATGAAATCTTGCAAAAGACAATACATACACAATCAGATTATAATACTAAAACACGCAGACGTATTTAGATATATACACACACAAAAAAAGCGACGAGACAGAAAATATCTCCACGACCCTTTAAAAAACAACAACATATATACACAATGAAAGGTACACACAAGTGACCATACACACAGACACCAACAAAGACACGTACATACACACACACATTGACAAAGACACGCCGATACACCTACCAAGAAATATTCAAGTTTGAAAGTGCTATTAAACGAATTCTAACCACTTATTAAAACATAACTTATACGGGCAAATATACATAGATAAAAATGGTAGAATAGATAAAATTCAACATGGGCAGAACAGAAAAACAAACATTAGAGAAAGAAAGGACATTAAAACAGATATACATGGACAGAAAAATAGATATATACTCATAAAAATAACACCATCTAATATATAAAAACGAAAACTCCAAACACACAAATATATATAAAAATATATTTCATATATACCTATATACGCACTAGTGCACATGCACAAGTACAAAAATATAACAGTAGGTGAAAGAAAATAAAAAATACATACAGACATATGTATACACTACACACATTCTTCACTACAGACAGAAACACAGAAAAGCGTATCTACAGACAAACATATACACACACATATATACGCGTATACACACATATACATATATATATATCCATATATACACATACACACACATACGTATACGCATACGTATATGCATATATACACATACAGAAGCAAGCATAAATATATCAACTCACACAGCAACATAAAAAAGTAAACAAACCATATATATATATATGTGTGTGTGTGTGTGTGTGTGTGTGTGTGTGTGTGTGTGTGTGTGTGTGTGTGTGTGTGTGTGAAAAATAGGAAAGAACTCGTTAGGTAAATAATCCAAAGTTCTTTAGTATTTTTGTTATTATTTTTTAAAAATAGTGCTCGATACAAAAGTAGAGTATAAATATAATTATTTATTTTAAAATATGATTCCAACACGCTAAATAAGAGTTCTCATGTTTCAAAACAAGAGCCGAAAACTTCAATATGATTTGAATTAAATTGAATTAAAGTATTAAGCTCTGTTCCATCTTCAAGCGAAATCTTTTTGGAATAACTTATTTCTCAAATTTACGCGTTTTATAAGCATATTCATTATTGAAATCAAAATTTCTATGGTAACGGTTAGAGCAATTGTTTAAAGAAAAGGGGCGTAAGGGGTTAATAATTTGTATCAATATCTCAGTTACATTCACAGATGTCAAGTATAGGGTAAGGTTGGGGTGCCTAAATTTAGTATGGAAGATGACATCGTATAGTCTAGTTAAGTGTCTATAAATTTTTTTTTTTTATTTTTTTCTGAAAAGGTTTTTATATATATATAAAACATATAAAAAATATATATATACACACATATATATATATAACACATATATACATAAAAAACATACAAACGCAAACTTAAACACACATACATATATATATATATACACACACATATATACACACACACACATATATATACACACACATAAATAGGTATATACATACATAAATCTACACATATTCTAACAATATTATCTTAGTGACGATAAACGACAGTACAGTCCATCCAAGATTAAAATGTAACGAGACACAATTGTTGATTATTAAGTCTATAAGCAATTATGTAACCATTATCAAACAAAAGTAGGTTTTAGTTAGTATTGATGATACATTCCAAGACACTAAGATATACATACATATACCTATTCGAAGACATATGCACATACATCCACATATACATATATATAAACAAGTATAAATACCCATATATACACATCCACATATACACATATATAAGTACGCACACATACACGCATATACATACACACGCACACACACACACACACACACATATATATACATACATATACACCCGCACATGTAGACACATACCTAAGTTTACATACCTATACATACGCACAAATAAACACACATATGACAGATATCAACACAAACACAAACACACGCACACACACACACACAAACACATATACATACGCACATATAACTATAAGTACAGATATATTCGTATATACACATAAACACATACACATTCAACCATACACACACACACACACACACACACACACACACATATATATATATAACCCCACATACATACACATAAACATATACATACATACAGAAATACACCTAAATAGAAATATATACATACACACACACCCGGACATATATATATATATATATATATATATATATATATATATATTTCCCTCCTCTCTTTTCCTCCTCCTTTTTTCCTTCCTCCTTTTTATAAAAAAATACCTACGTGCATATCTATCTATCTATCTGTATATATATATATATATATATATATATATATATATATATATATATATATATATATATATATCAGTAAAAAAAACACACACATGCAGAAACGAACAACACAATACACGTACACCAACACACACCCACATCGTCAGAAGGACCATCAGGTAATAAAAGTAATAACCTACTAAACTTACAGTGACATATCATTATCGTTGAAAGTATTACAAGCCCTATAGTAAGTTAAATTTATAGCGGTGTTTACAGTTAACGGTTAGTTCATTTCTTTGATTTAAGAGATGGGTCTTATTTTTAAATCATAATGTTTTGAAAATTTTTCGTTAAGACATAGATATAAAGAGGCATATAAAGTTACATGCAAATGGGCTCTCTTGATTAATTTCCATTTAACAGTAGGTGTTTTATTCTTTTCTTTTAGATTCCAAAAATACCTGGATAATGAAGTCTTGTACTTATAATTACTGCTATTAAAAGATTGCATATGTCCCCGCCAACATTCCTTGAATGAATTCATAGTGCTACCAATGTATTTTTTTTTTTTTTTTGATATTTGGGTTTTCTAGTGTAGAGATTGTACTAAGATAAACTACAGAACTAGTCAAACAATTATTCTGTAGTGGACAATTATTTGGATTCCTACAATTGCACAAGTTGTTATTTGTGTCATTATTAGTAGTACTACTTGCAACCTTGTGAGTAGTCAAGTTTTTTGAGTCCCTATACTTGTTAAAGACTCTGTTGTTATGTTTCTTAATTATTTTCTCTAGGTTATCCGCACAACTATAGCTTAATTTAAGGGTATTAAGATTGAATATATATATATATATATATGGACGCGTAGCCGAGTGATTAGAACTTTAGCTTTCTGACTATGAAACCCGGGTTCGAATTTCACCACGCTTGATTTGTCAGAAAAGCAACTTCCTGATGTTATCAGACAGCGTGCGGTATCCTTGGAAAATGTCTGAAAGCCATATTACGGGTTGACCCAAGCTTTTTGAGTGAAATTGGGTAGACGGAAGTCTTGGGGGCCGTCGATAGCTGTGCTAGCACGTAGACACAAGTCATCGGGGCCGAGGGTTTGAGCCTGCTGGCCTTGTTCAAATTGTTGATCACGCTAGATAAAACGTTCTCTTCTGTAACTAAGGTCTGCTCAGTATAGTCGCAGTATAAACTATGGACTCTGTGGATGTTGAGCAAACACAAATGTGCCTGAGCGAGCGTCTGCAATAGAGATTGGCTAGCTGCCCTATCCTCGAATGATAAAAACGTAGTTTTCAGGTATGCTATATTTATGGGTTAAAGTGATATAACGTTTATACCCATGTATACCCAGCGGCGACAAGATTTTTTATTGCTGGTAAACCAAACCAAACCAACACTGACATTTTCCACTGAGCATTATTATTCATGTTTTCCTTCAAAAATGTATTGCTGGTAATATTTTTTCATTCAAAAATGTATTGTTGATAATATTTTTTCCTCAAAAATGTATTGCTGGTAATATTTTTTTTCCTTTAAAAATTTATTGCTGGTAATATTTTTTTTCTTCAAAAATGTATTGCTGGTAATAATTTTTTGCAAAAATATATTGATGGTATTAAAATTTATTTTTAAACTTTCAGAGTGTGTTGACCCCAGTTTGGGGGTTAACTTTTTGCCCATAGCTGGGACCCTAACAGGTGCTATCACTTCGGGCCAGAGTGGATCTAGGAACACGAGAAATAAAGTGATGGTTCCACGCTCCTCAAAACCTCCTGATCAGAGACCTTGCTGTTGGATGTAGTTTATCGTCTTACCCAGGGCGCCTCATTTGGTTGGGGGGTGGATCTTACCCCGTTGCAGATGTACAGTTGGTGTATTCTAAAGTCCTAGCCGACAGGGTGGGTATTTCCTTGTTTTTTTTTCAAAACCTCCACAGAGATGTTTTTGTCACAACGTGCAGGCTATTTCGTTTTTCTCTTTGATATCTGGTCGATTTGCTGGTATTATTCAATTATTAGTTGTTTCTTTTTTGTTTTTTTCTTGTAGAAATCAAATCGCCTGTCCATTTACCAGATAATCATTGTACCTACTGATTATGTTTGTAACCTTTCTTGAGGTATTATCTTATATTATTAGTTGTCTTTTTTCGCTTTCTCCAAACAACATTTACTGCTTTGTCTGTTTCTGTCTTCATATCACAAATTATTATTATTATTATTCTCTTACCCTATCTTCCTCTTTTCTTCTTCTTCTTTATTATTATTAGAACCTTATTTTTCTTCTTTTGAAACTCTCTATATTTCTCTATTTAATTATAACATATCCGTACTTATTTGACTTTTCCTTTTTAAGTCGCATCTTTCCTTTATTTCTTCATTCGTCTTTATTTTTGCTCTTTCACTTTCTATAGTGTTTCTTTCTTTTTCTTTCTCTCTCTTTCCCTTTACTTCTTTTTTCTCTCTCCCTTCCTCTCCCTTCTTTCTTTCTTTCTTTCTTTCTTTCTTTCTTTCTTTCTTTCTATTTTATTTCTTTCTTCCTTTCTTTCTAATTGTCTTTCTTTTTTCTTTCTTATTGTTTTCCTTTCTTTATCTTACTCTCTCTCACTCTCCTTCATTCTTTCTTTCTATCTTTTTCTTTCTTCTCTCTCTCTCTCTCTCTCTCTTTCTTTCTTTCTTTCTTATTGTTTTTCTTTCCGAATTTACATTTTTGAAGATCAAAGTTGACTGGATAGGAATAGGCCGGAAGAGAGTTCCACAAGCGAGAAGTACAAGAGAAGAAACTGCTAGCATAGAACTTACGGTTACATCTAGCCATTTCAACAATAAAATGATCAGACCTTGCCGCCAATCTAGTACTGCGCTTAAATTAATAAAAGTCAAGGTTCTAAAGAGGCAAGCCGAGTAGACGGAAGTGAACAACATCAGATCAAGAGAGCAAAAATGTCTCGCCTACAATTTGCATCAGCTAGTCAAGTTACCAATCAAATTTATATTCCGAAGGATTTACACAATTGTAAAAACGTATTTGTACAAAATGGCTTTGTAAAAAAAAAAGCCACTGGCTTCATGTAACAGCGGTCTATATCTTGTGCAGCATAGGACGGACAAATATTTTACCATTTTGCGCAATGGTAAAACAAAGAATAATGTCAGTGGATAGGACCAAGCCAGCATATGTTAATAATGGAAATTCACCAGCCTCACAACCAACAACGCTCTCACAATCACCATATACAAGTAACAAATCACCTTAGAGTGATTCCATTGCGCAAACCGGCCAGCAACATCGCACCGATAAATCGGGAAGAAGGGTCATTTGGTCCAAACACTTTAAACAGTATATTACTGAATTTTTCTCAACTATCAATCTGGGGGAGGGGATTTGTAGAGTAGGCTGAAGTGAACAGTATCAAATCAAAGGAGCAAATGACAAAAAAATTAAACAGACTGCGCAAGGGCTCCGCACAGCCTTCTGACTTTCAAACATACCTCAAATTTTCAATCTAATAAAAATAAATAGCCAATAAAATCAGCTCCCGCCAGTAAATAAACACAGGTCTCTGGAGCCTACACAAGACCATAAAAACCAAACATTCATTCAACTCAGCAGAAGGACTGACAACAGTAAAGAGCCACGAGTCAACCTCGTCGTCTTGTCTTTCTCATCAAACCAACGGCGGACTCCCTTTGATCTTCTCTCCCGACTCCACTTTCTCTCTACCTCACTGGAAGACTACTCATGTTCATTTCCTTACAGTCAAAGAACTTTCTAACTTTGATTGAGAAATATTTCCCAAGTAATAATCCTCTAAGCAAGATTTTCAATAAAATTACGCTTAAATTAAGTTACCGTTGTATAGATAATCTAGAAAAAATTAAAAGCATAATAATAAAATTTTAAATCAACACTTAAGTCAAAGTAACAATTGTAATTCTAAAACTGAAATCAATAATGATAATAAATTGTGTAATTGCAGAAATCCTAATAGTTGTCCATTGCAAAATAGGTATCTTACTGAATCTCTTGTTTACCAAAGTACCATTTCATCTAGTGAAAATCCGACTGGTAAGAAATTTTATATTGGTAGTACAATAAACCCCTTTAAACAGATGTGGTATCAGGACATAACTTCTTTTAATAATAATGCGTACCGTAACTGAACATCCCTTTCTAAATATTTTTGGCATTTAAAAGAAATTTATAAAACCCCTACCGTAAAATGGAAAATATTTTAAAAAAACAAGAATCTGTAAATCCTTAAATGACCCATGTCCCTTATGTTTACATGAAAATCTGCATATTATAAAGTTTCCTAAAAATAAAGTTCTCCTAAATCTAAGAAATGAATTAACAGTAATTTGTAGGCATTGTTTACTTTAAAATATATTCAAAAAATATTTTTAAAAAATTTACATATTACAATTACATATCTATTATTTTATTATTGTTTAATAGTCCACGTAATATTAATTTAATTCTTTGATTTTTCCAACTTTAATATTGCCTTGTTGAATTACCCATTCATATAATAAGTATCGCATTTTAGGCTCCATATATATAAAAAAAATTAATTATACTAGCGACTCCTTTAAGAAGGTTTTGTAGGATAAAAATTTTTCAAATTCTTTAAAACTAACATTTTGTTTAATCCAACCTTGTCTACTTCAACTTATCTAAACTTTCTTTGCAACACTTTGTCTGCTGTTGGACACGTCTAAAGTGCCAATTTGTCTAAGACATGAATCATTAACCCACCTACCCACACACTTTGACCTTATTTTTCATCTCTCACTTTTAGCTTAGGTCTGTCACTTAATTAGTTAAACCAAACATTCCCACAAGTATGTCATTTTTTAATTTTGAAAATAGGGTTCCCTGCCTCCTTTTAAACTTTCAAATGAGGTAATGATTTGTTTTCTAGTTTCCCAAATAAATCATTTTCATCATAAGTTATCTATCATCAACCAATGAAGGAACATTATAGTTCCGAAACATGAAAGTTTTTGAGTAGCGATGTAAAACATTACAATAAAAATATCATAATAATATTTTGCTCTATGTTGTATTCAGCATTTTTTTAAAAAAAATTAAATACTAAGAACTGTGAATTCTTAATCTGTCTGTTCTTTCTCTTTATATATATATATATATATATATATATATATATATATATATATATATATATACTCGACTATCCCGTCGAATTCGACGTATGAGGGTCAAGCAGATCAGTTCCTAGGAAACCGACAGCCCGACAACAGCACATGAGATTTGATTATAGTGGTGAAGGTTTTGTGCAGGACCATCCACTTTTTGAAGAGCCGAATACAGAGACTTGGTGCACTACGTGCCACAAGGTCCCCAAACGACCTTGCGCAGGTTTTGAATTCAGACTTGTACTTCTCCTAGACCAGTTGGCATAGAACCCAAGGCTATAGAACCCAGTCTGTCTTGCTATTTACCCATAGCTGGAGGGAGAAGAAGAAGATTCACACCTTTCCCAAGGGTATTAGCACGTAAGTGAATGTAATGGATTCGACTGGAATTGCATATATATATATATATATATATATATATATATATATATATATATGCAATATATATATATATAATTCACATATTATATGCGCGGTACTTATTAGAAAGAGCTTAATATCGGAGATAGAGCTAACATATTTAGTTGGATTGATGTGAGTTTGTGACTCTGCGTTTTCACTTTTTGCGATCGTCAGACAAATTCTGACGATCGCAAAAGCGTAAAAACCCAGGGTCTAAACTCACATCAATCCAACTAAATATGTATATATATAAATGTAAATAGATATATGTGTGTGTATATATATATATATATATATATATATATATATATATATATATATATATTGAGAGAGGGAGAAAGGAGGGGAATGGAGGAAAGTTGTTGGAGACGAACAGAAGAACAAAGAAACCACGACTTCCGGTTCTTTATTATTTCCGAAAACCAGACGACTGCAAATCGTTATACATTTACACGAAATACGCACGCGAATACAACATACTTTCATATGTAATATGTAAAGTCATAGTGTTTCTCCCTTAGAATGCATATATACACTTATCCCTTCCTGTCTCTCACTCTTCTCACGCTTCTCTCCCTCCCTCTCTTTCTTCTCTCTCTCTCCCCCTCTCTCTCTTCTTTTCTCTCTCTCTCTTCTCTTCTCTCTCTCTCTCTTCTCTCTCTCTCTCTATCAAAGCAAAGGATGTGTTTGTTTCCGCAGCATTATCTGATTAGGGTCGAAGATGTTTACGTTGATAATTTTCGGCAGATGTGTTCAACTCCTGTCAAAGTTTTCGCACATGTTGTAACAATTTTCCGGCCCTGAAAAAAAAAATACTGGATGGACAGACAAAATTCTTTGTCTTTTAGTAAGTCTTGAAGGGTGGGAGGGTTGAATTATGCAAAAGCTATAAAAAAGATTCAGACAAAGCTATCAAGGGTGCCAAAGAATGAAACAGCATTTCTTTTGTGATTCTCTATCGAGATTAGTTTCGATATAAATTCTTTTCAGATTTGTATGGCACAAGGCTAGTGAGAGCAGGAAGAATCCTTTATGCTACTTAGAAAATCAGCATTCATAATCATCCTGGTTTTTATCTTGATTCGAACACCGATCTCGAATTTTTACGTTTTTAAAAGCAAAAAACGAAAAAAAACAAAAAAACAAACAAAAAAACAAAACAATAATAATACGCCTAGGCGTTACCCACAGTGCTTTGGGAATTCACGATTTATACTTTCCCACCGAGTTGAATCACCCTCATCTCCTCCATATCAGAAGGGAGTTCCACCAAAACAGTTTTTCCCAAAAACTGCTATTTGTGGAGCAGACTCCCGCATGTGTGCTTCTCTGAACACTTTAATCTTGACCTCTTCAAGTCAAGGGTCAATTGCTTAACTATCCTCCTTACCCTGACAATCTCCCCTTCCTAGCATCTTCTCTTCCATTCGTATCAAACCCCATATTCATCAACGGTATTTTGAACGCAAGGCTCAATCATGAACGACTCTTGAGGCTTGCATTGAGTGAAATTTCGTAAAACTCATTTCCTTGGAGTTGTGAATTCAATCCCTGGTGCAGGCTACTATATAAATATACACCACCTTAACGGAGAGATCGATCAGTATCATGAAGAAGTTTTCAGAGTTAAGATTTCTGTGTTATTTTCCATGAAAGATATCCAGACGTTATACGTCTAGAAAGGGGAAGACTATACCCTCCTTTTGAGTTCACGGAAAGTTACCGAATACAGCGGACAATTGAGAAAGGGTGGATGGCAAGTTACCGAATACAGCGGACAATTGAGAAAGGGAGGATGGCAAGTTACCGAATACAGCGGACAATTGAGAAAGGGAGGATGGCAATATAGTCACCGATATTTTATCATAAAAACAAGGACAAACAAAATGTCCTGAATCAATCAATAAGAACTCATTTAAAAAATCCAAACAAAACAAAATATATAATTGAAATATAACATTATCATTAGAAAAAAAAACCCTCGAAATCAGTAAGACGTATTATTGGTTACTTTTTCAAATTTTATTTTATTATTTCACCTCAAGCTGATATGGGTTCCTCTAATAAAAAGTGAAGATGAAATTAAATACTAGTCAAAAATTAATAATAATGGCTGACAATGTTTCATCTAATAAAAATGAAGATGAAAGTAAATCCTAGTCAAAAATTAATAATAATGGCTGACAATGCTTCATCTAATAAAAATGAAGATGAAAGTAAATACTAGTCAAAAATTAATAATAATGGCTGACAATGCTTCATCTAATAAAAAATGAAGATGAAAGTAAATACTAGTAAAAAATTAATAATAATGGCTGACAATGCTTCATTTAATGAACAATAAAAGAACTGGGATTAAGAAGACATTGCATTGAAGTTTTTGAATATCAAAGTCGACTGGAAAACAAAAAGCCGGAAGAGAGTTCCATAAGCTGGAAGTACGAGTGAAGAAACTGTCAGCATAGGACTTACGGTTAGATGTCGCCATTTCAAGTGTAAAATGATGACAGCTAACCGCCAATCAAATAATTCGCTTAAATTCATAAAGTCGAGACTCCAAAGAGGAAAGCTCATCAGAACAATTACCGTGAAAACATTTATAGAACAGGCACAGACAAGATAAGTTACGGCGGCGGGAAATTGACTGGTGACAAGATGCCAGCTCAAGACCAAAAACATTGCAAATTCTCCTTTGGATTTTATCAAGTCTCAAAATATGTAGCAGTCGCACCGGAATAAATGTAACAGAAATATTCAATACATGGACGAATGGTAGACTTGTAAATATGTAAGATAGATTCTGGCGAAAAAAAACTGCCTGGCACGACACAGTGAACCAACTTTCCTAGCAGCTGACTTAGCAATAGATTCAATACAATCTTTCCACTTCATATCAGCGGAAAACGTGAGCCCGAGAAGGGGCGATGAGTCATTTTACTGGAGGTTAGCATCAGCCATGCTAAATTTCTTTTTTGGCAGCAAAATTCTGAATCGTAGTTAACCAGATGACAAGAAGGAAACTTCTTTGAAAAGCCTACGGCCTAGGAACCTTACTACTATCGTCCCACCTGTTGGGTTATTCAAGTAACTACTTGCTTTAATGGGTTGGAATGGCAACGCACATAACACACCACACCTTAAAACTGAATCTCAATGTGTTAGCCTGAGGTCTTTTTACATTTTCGGTTGGCATAAATAAAAGGCAAAATCGGATGCATCTCTGGTTAACAAACCCTTTGCAGCTGCCGTAGAAAGTCTTACGTCTTCCTTAAAAGCCGAAAGCCGACTGACAAACAAACGTGAGATCTGATCACAAACTGAAGCCATGAAGTCAAAGCTAATGCAAGCACAGAAATAATTATATCTCGGTGTACAGATCGATCTCTGATTTCAAGAATAACGTAACGGAACAACAAATTAGACAAACTTCTGATGTCAATAAAACTTCGAGCAGAATATAGTGATTTTCCAAGTGTAGCTTAGATGTGGCACAAGGCCTAAAGTATGGGGCACTCAGTAAGGATCGAACTCACTACTCAGTCGTAACTGTTCTAGCGTGACAAGCTTGCTAACCGCCTCGAGGTGCCCAAAATGATTTTTCAAGCGTAGCTTAGATGTGGCACAAGGCCGAAATTATTGGTGAGGATCGAACTCACTCGTAATTGTTCTAACAAAACAAGCTTGCTAACCATTGCACCACCTCGAGGTTCCGAACATCGAACAGAATATAGACAGGAATTAAGTACACAACAATGTAAATTATCATTGCTATATTCATTGCAAAGTCGGGCCAGACTACAATTACTACTGATAGAATATAAACAAATACTATCTACCACTACAGACAACTAAACCTGTTCCCCCATCAGGCTTTTCAAGAGAGGAGTGTGGTTAGACACCCAGAGGGATTAATATCAAGACCTGTAAAAGGGCAAATGAACCTTCATGTAGGGTCAACGGCCATCTAGCTTAATGGAGCAGACTGGGGGCTCTATAGCTATGGACCAGAGTATTTATAATCAGTTTAGTCTTCAAGGTCAGGACTGGTGGTATCTATCAGTTCGCCGATGTTTCAACCGGATGTGACACAAGGCCGAAGTTTGAAATGGGTGTATCGGCCATGCCGCACAAAAAATCCCAAACACCCGCGGCACTTCACCCTTTGGGGACGCCTCAGGCACGAGGCAATAAACGTATTTAAATTTATTGCTGGTAAATTTTTTTTACAAAGTATTTCTGGTGTTAAAACCTATTTTACACTTTCATAGTGTTTTTACCCGTTTCGGGGTTAACTATTTTCCCATAGCTGGGACCCTAACAGGTGCTACCACTCCGGGTCTGTGTGGACCTGGGAACACCAGCAATTAATAGGTGGTTCCACGCTCCTTAAAACCTGATCAGAGGCCTTGCTGCTGGATGTAGTTTATCGTCTTACCCAGGGCGGTTTATTTTCTTTGGCGATACGTTTAAAGTGCCTTAGAGGATCAAGGACGAGGGGACATTTTTGCAATGTTTGGGCTTGGGAAGTTACAGGTTCCTGGTTCAGCCCCTTCAGTTGGATCATTAGACACTGGTTGTGGTGCAGTATCTTCTGATTTTGGTATGTTCATTTTTTATATATTTATTTTTTTAAGGATATCACCCCAAACAAGACGGGAGTGCCACTAGCACGCAGGAGTTTACAGAAAGTGAGAGCAAGAATAAAGAGGTGGGTGTTTGAGGAAAGGATAAAAAGAAGGGTAAGGATCAAGATCAAGGCTTAATAAGATGTCGATTGACATTACATTTGAATTTTTGAAGATTATAGTTATCGGGGAAGGATGTAAGAGAAAGGGAGTTCCACTGTCGGGTAGTGCGAGATAAGAAGCTGTATAGAGCTATTTGAGACTATTGTAACAGCTTCAGCTTCAGAGATTGTTGTTCAAAAGCAAGAGTGAGGTGACGTAAAGAAACAGTACTTTCTTTTCCATTTGTTAATCTAACAAGAGCGTAATGGAGATTCGCCTGATTCACCCCAAACTTCTTGTACAGTAGGTTCGTACTTGTTGTTCTGAACGTAGATTCTCATAAGCAATTTCCCATGAATCGTCAACCAGGAAGGAACATATCTTCCTGTGGTAGATTTTCTCGGATAAAGAAAACATCCGTTCGTGATGAGTACAATTCGTGGCTGTACACAGTAAAGAATGAATCGAATGGAAGGCGTCAGATAAAATAATTTCCCACTGATGCACAGGTGAACATCTCGATTTTACGGCTAATTTGATCGTCCTCCACAGAGTTCCGTTCAGTCTCTCTCCTTTACCGTTTCCCCGGGAGTTATACGTAGTAGAACTATTAATAGATATAACTTTCTCTTGAAATCTTAATTCCTCCGATATGAAATTAGGCCCTCTTTCAGAGTGTATATACTTTGGCATACCAAATAAGCAAAATAATTTACTTAAACAAATCAATACAACTTGTAGTGAGCATGTCCCTACACGCAAAAGCGAAATGGAAATGACTATATTCATCAATAATAGTCAATATATATTTGTTTCTCTTGAAATCTATATTCAGTCTTTTGAAGAGTTGAGTAACTTTGATTAATTTGCCTCCTTCTCTTATAAATCTTGCTGGTAATAATTTTTAGGTATTAAAACCTATTTTTACACGTTTTGATTCCGTTTTTTTTTTTTTTGGTGGGGTAACTATTTGCCCATAGCTGGGACCCTAACATGTGCTACCACCCCGGGTCAGGGTGGACCTGGGAACACCAACGATTAAGACGTGGTTCCATGCTCCTCAAAACCCCCTGGCCTTGCTGTTGGACGTAGTTTATCGTCTTACCCAGGACGCGGATGTAGTTTATCGTAATACCCAGGACTGTCACAAATCTTGACTTTTCTATGGCACACGCATTACATTTTTCAGCAATTCTCTTTACTTCCTCTGTTGAATAAGACGAATTTCTCGACCTTATAAAGTGCATCATTCTTGATACTCCAAGATGACATACATTATTATGTAATTCCTTAAGGTAAATATTTACGACAGAAGCGCAATGAACTCTCATTAACGCGTCTGGGAATGCGTTTTTGGTGCCCGGTCGATATCTGATACGAGATTTCTAAGTGGAATGTTTAATTCGCCAGCGATGAATTTTGTCATTTTAATCTTCGAAGCTTTATGCTTATCGAAAATGTAGGATAGAACTTTTTGGTCCGTGGCAAGAATAAAATATTTACCATTCACTTAATGACTTCATTCCTGGATTGTTTCGACTATCTATTGGTCTCAGTGATATCTGAATCCAACAGTCTTTTTATTTCCTTCCTTAGAAATGCATCCTATTCTCTAGAGAAGGGGTGAGGCAACTTTTTTTTTTTTTTAGAGTGCCTGCCAAAACTGGCCAACGCTCGAGCACAAGATTTTTCCACGTACCAACAAAAATTTTTGAAACCTCAAAACTAGCAGCAACTAAGTTGGAACTGGGCCTACCTGAAATAAAATCCCAAAAAGTATCAGCCTGTTTGTTGTCTTGCGTAGTTCACGAGAAATTCATTCTCTTCTTTCCTTTTCAGTTTTATTGCTTAAGTTCTTATGAACAATTTCAAACTGTCCCTTATCTGTAGAAGTCCTACAAATAATTGCTTCGGAACAGAAAATGCATAAGGCCTTATTTTCTTTATTAATCATACCACATTTTTCAGTCCAGTATTCTTTAAATTCTCTAATATATTCTTCATTTGAATGACATCATTTATTAGCTAATGATGGTAACATGCTTCATTTTTTTCTCAATGTATCACATACCTGTAATATTTCGTGGTAATATTAATTTATACCGGAAACGATACATATATAATGAATATAATAAAAGTTGACTATTTTCTATCTTACATTTATTTTGCAAAAAATAATTCAACATCAAAACATATAAAAAGAAATAAAAAAAGAATAAGCAGTTTATTAACACAAAAACAAGAATTATATAACCTTAATCTTTGTTCGATCCTCACTGTGCCCCATACTTTCGGCCTTGTGCTACATCTAAGCTACGCTTGGAAAATAACTATAACCTTAATCTTTACAAATGATTCCTTAGCATGGCTTGGACACTGACCGCGTACCGGTAACTAATGGTTCGCGTAGCGGCACCGGTCTGTGGACCACCACTTTCAGAAGCACTGTTCTACGGCACACACATTACATTTTCAGTCATTCTCTTTACTTCCTCTTCTTTGAGTTTGGCAAATTTCTTGACCTGATAAAGTGCATCATGCTTGATACTCCAGGATGACATAGATTCTTATGTAATTCCTTAAGGTCAATACTTACGACAATGTACTCTCGTTGACGCATCTGGGAATGCGTTTTTGATGACCGGTCGATATCTGATACCATATTTGTAAGTGGAATGTCCATTTCGCCAGCGAGGAATTTTGTCGCTTTAATCTTCGATGCTTATCGAAATTGTAGGATAGAACTTTTTGGTCCGTGGCAAAATATTTACCTTTCAGTTAATGACTCCATTCCCGGATTGCTTTGAGGATCGCGTGAGCTTCTTTCTCTGTTGAGGAGTCGTTTTGTGCAGAAGGGTTTAGAGTTCTGTACCAGAATGAAACAGGCCCGTCTCCTTGATTTAGCATCGCATCTAACTTCACGTAGCTAGCATCAGTTTCAATTTCAAGGGTTTTTTTCCTCGTCTAGAGTGTGTACTAATTCCCTTTTCAAATATTCAAAGGGGAATATAGTGTTGTTATTTACTGCGTGTATTTTTAGCGAATAGTTTGAGATCCAACGACTATAATCAACGAACATTCCGATGATTCTCTTCTGAGTTTTCATATTGCCAGGAGGAGAGAGTTCTCGCAGAAGTCTCATCCTTTCAGGGTCTAGTCTAATGGTTCCTTTACTTACGTTATAGCCTAGAAGTTTTATTTCCCTTACTCTGTAGATATTTATTCTCATTCAAGGTGAGACCATACTTTTCAATCAGTTCTTAGAATCTTGCCAAGTTAGTGTCATTTTCTCTTTCATTAGTACCACATATGGTCACGTCGTTTATATATGCGAATGTTCCATTTAGGCCTTGATTTTTGATTATTTCATTCAAAATTCTTTGAAACCCAGCCACTCCGTTTGTGACCCCAAACGGCATCCTATTGAAATTATGCAATTTCTTACCGCCTCAAAAGCCGTGTAAGGGCGGTCTACTTTAAGTAGGGGAACTTGATGATACGCACTTTTTAGGTCTAGTTTAGAGAACAGACTTTACTTGGCTATTTCCGAAAACATCGTTGTAAACTTAGGTAAAGGATAGACATCTTTTAAGGTAAAACGATTTATTGTTTGTGAATAAGCGATGACAAACCATTACTTGCGTTCTCCACGGAGATCTACTGGGCTCAATGATATCTGAATCCAACAGGCTTTTTTTATTTCCTTCCTTATAAATACCTCCTATTCTTTATAGCAGGGGTAGGCAAACATTTTGGGAGTGCCTACCAAAACTGGCCAAATCTTATATGCAGCACCAGCAACGAACCTAACGGTTGATGGGACTCTAGACCAGGGGTCGGCAACGTATGGCATGCGTGCCACACGCAGCATGCCAAGCAATTCCAATGGCACGCAGCTGCAAATGACATGATATTTAGCTGTTCCAATTTTAATATATACTAAAGTATACATACCATATATCACTATATAAAATATATTGTAGAACAGGTATATTGGTCTTGACTTGTAAAAAAATACGTATGCTGTTGGCACACTGAATGATTTTAAAACCCTAAGTCGGCACATAGCAAAAGGTTGCCGACCCCTGCTCTAGAGTATGATTGGGATTTCACAGATATAGATCTACAGTCAGGCGACAGATTTTTAAAATCCTCATACTAGTGACTCAACAGTTTTAGAGGTGGTCTGTCTCTCTCACATAAAATTTCTATTTTTTTGAGCAGGCCTTGAAAGTCTTGTCTGAGGATCACATCAGCATATAAATTAACCATTAAGGATAAATTAAATGTTTTGTAAGTTTCTGTACCAACCGTAAGATTCGATTTACGTTTTCCTCCACTTTTTAATAAAAAGTCAGTTGAAGCCATACTGAAAGTACAGTTAGTAGGTCTAACGTCCTACACACCGAGACTCAGCTACCTTGGTGTCGATAAAACTATGACTAATTCCCAAAACTACTAGCGCGATAAGTTTTTTTTTTTTTTTTTTTTTTCACGAGGTATTTTACCGTGTCTTTCGAAACTTCCTGTAGCCCAGCAGTTACCGTGGCCATTACGGATAATGCAGCAGAAAACTTAAACGACAGATTTTAGCGAAATGGCCTTCCTTCTTGCAATTGCAACATCTCGTTCCTCGAGCCGGACATTTCTAGCTTACCTACTGTCTCCGCAGGAGAAAAAAAAAGGGATTTGTTAGCAGCGGATATCGGAGAGTCCTCCTCCTTTTGATTTTCCTCTTGTTGAGAAGTTAAGGCGTTAGTCTGGGGTTCCCATACCGACGCCATTTGATAACTTGTTCGGGTATCAGCAGAATAGGCTTCAGAATTTAGGATAACCCTTTCCACACATCGAACTTGATTTTCACCTTATGTGAGGGTGAGCGGTTTTCAAGGAGTCTCCACTGAATAGGAAGTGTGGATAACCCAGAAATAAAGGAATCTCTAATAGCCCACTCTTTGTAAATTTGAGCGGTAACATCTTTGGATTTACAGTTTTTCGCCAGGACGTGCAGTGCTTGAAAATATTGATCTAAGGTTTCTACATCCTGTTGAATTCTGGTTGCAAGTACATGCCTGACGCATATCTCACTTTTTTCTTGGACGAAAGCTCTCTTTAGAAGGTTAATCGATTCTTCAAAGTTTGTACATTTGCGGAACAGTTTATAAGTGTTGTAGCATACCTACGGACGATAAAAATATGTCCCCACTCACATAAATACAGTAGTAAATACTGTATGTTGATCTGCAGTCGGAGATTCGTCTCCGGCTGTGCTCGTCAAAATCTCTGCCTCCGTAACAATAAATCTTTCTAAATAATAGTTAGAATAAACTACAACAATTAACCCCAAAATTGAATAAATAGCTTTAGTTGTCTTCCCAAACCGAAACAAAACTGTTAAATTCTAGTTGGTGACGGAGGCCATTGGTTTGTGCCAACGGCTTCCCATACTTCATACTTCTCCAATTCAATCTCGCGTGGTCATGTGTGACGTCATGAGATGCGGTGCGATTTTCGCTCCTAGCGTCTTATATGCACGTGTTTATCGTTGCTTAGAAATCATTTATGTAAACAATCACAGACTATCATCACTATCATGCGTATATTGCTTAATATGTTGTAATTGACATCTTTGATAATGGCTTATGTAAGCCGAAAGCTTAGATTGTATTAAAAATTAAGGATCAATATTGTGAATTTCTTTCTTCGTTCAATGATAATGTTATTAAACTTATCAGACGTTATGAAAAGAATTTACATAAAATAGACAACACTTGTCTATATTATTTAATGAAACGTGTGTATATATATATATATATATATATTAATTTTTATCATATAGACAAAACAATTTTACTCACCACAAAGAATTTTAACTGCACTTCAATGGGTGAGAATCGAAAATGATTATGAACAATCCTGATTGTAGGCAAGCCGTATGTGTGTGTATATATATATATATATATATATATATGGGGAGGGACAGTGTGTGAGAGAGAGAGAGAGAGAGAGAGAGAGAGGAAGAGAAGAGGAGAAAGAAAAAAGTGCGCGCTATCTTATTGTGTTAACCGTACTGAATTGTGCTACATTTGAAGACCAGTGCTACTAAATTTGAATTGACTTTCTTCTCCTTAATATCTCAGTTTATTACTAAGTACGCCTGGTGTACATATGTACCCTTAAGTATATAAACTTACATATGCATATGTGTGCATGCGTATATTTTTTTTATTTCGTATAATCGACCCTCCCCCCAACCAAATTAAAAATGACCGACCGGTACCTTGCAAAACTCATCTGCGTTTGTCTAATTAGAAATCCCTGACACACGTCTGCTCATTCGTTTCAAATAAGAAATTGTTATTCCAGACCTGGCAATAACAACTTAAAACATTAGTTCTTTCGCGTATTCAGTGAGTCGTTTAGCAGACTATCACTACAGAAAAGAGAGTTCGATCCTCCGACGAGACTCGAACTTGCGAAAAGATTCCTTTTTTTATAAATTATTTTGATGTCAACGATACTCGTTGTCAATTTCGTAATGCTCGTTGTAGTAGAGACTTTGTAATCGCAGATGCAACTATAGTAACGCCGTTGAACAATACTGGTGTCAGACGCCTTCGAATAACCCTCGCACTAATAGTAGTTGCTCGATAATACTCGCTCGACAAGTAACACGTATAGTGATCTGAATAGAGGAATATTATAGTGAATAAAGTAGAGAATAGCGGTCTATGTAGTAATAGAGGATAGACTAGAAATGGGGATCCGTATAGTAATAGAGGATAGAATAGAAAGAGTGATTCATGAGACGTCACGCTAATTCCCATATACATATATATTTCCTTTACTATCACGTGATCTACTTATTCAAAATGAGAACACCTGTGTTTGCTCACTGGTGATCTGTGTTCAAACTCCAGTGTCGGTAGAGACACTTTATTCCTATATAACATATGGAAGCCTAGGATGAGGGATGTGAGTTCGGTCCTTGCTGGCGGTTTATTTCCGATCTACAAGACTTACTAACGATCGTTGAAGAACGATCTGGAAGTTGCGAAAAAATGTAACTAAAACTGAATAATCCGAGATTGAAAATTTTGGACCGTCGTGAAAAAAAAAAAAAAAAAAAAAAAACGGTGTGTCAAAAAATCGTTTTTTTTTCCCTTGACGCCGCTATTATTTTAACAACTTTCATTCTTCGGCAATGTTTATTGTTTTAAAATTGTAATAAAGTCTAAACATATGAAAGTGAATTTATACATTTTCTTTTATCAGCAGTGGGTTCTTTAGCTACTGATGGTCAAAAGATCAATTAGGTAATTATATGTCCCCAACCAAGTCTGAAATTATCTAAGACACAATGTCATTTTACCATTTCTTTGAGTTTATTTGAAATGGAATATTTCTGAAGTGTTTTTCTTGTTTGTGTAGTTCTTTGAAATGTATTTTGTTTGTTCGTTTCTCCTTTTGAGAGATAGATTTGTTGTTTGCAGTTTTTAAGTTGCATTTCCTAAAGAAAAGGATAACATCGCTATGAAGAGGGGACCTCTTTTCATGAGCGGTCAGTTACATACCTACAAAGTAAGTTTAGCCACTCCTCGGACACGTTAATATTTTTCCTGCATTGGTCAAACCTGAAAAGGTATTAACATCTTTGTTATGAGTTTGTTACTCATGAAGAGGAGCGCCTGTTCCTTAACATCTTTGAACATTTTGAGGTGAAGGGACACAAAAAAATGGTCTCAGTGTTACTGGCGCTATATTTTTTTTTATATTCGCTGAAATTGGACAGTTAAAATGTTACCGTCTCCTTTGAAGTGGAAGGAAGAGGACTTCTATTGACCGTAGTAGGCAGTTTGAAGCTAGACCTTCAATGAAGAGGAGTTTTTTTTTAATTCCCGCTCATTGAAATGGCAAAGCGTTTCCCAAAGAAAATGATGCGAGGGAAAGAAAATAACTGAAGGCAAGTTTCCCTTTTGAGTAAAGAGCAAGTTCTTCCGAGAAAGTTTAAGAAGTCCTCTCTAAGAATCCCCAGAAAGAAGAACTTGATGTAACAAAGTTTTACTGTAAATAAAAAAAAAAAGAGCTGAAAAGTTCTTAAGTGTTGTTTGAGACTAAAAAGACATTTACAAAGACGACGACGATGACGTGATGTTTCAAGAGTTTGTACCACCGCGTGTTTCAAGGAAGCTTTCCCCTTCTTCGGCTGAATATTAAAAGAAAGAAGAATTTTCCATTCGGACTGGAGGAAAATAATTAGAAAAAATGACCTTGGTCTCCAAAGAAAAAGAAACTATTAATTTTTTATTGCTCTTTCTACTTTCTTTCTCAGCACCCCCATTGCGTCTTAGTGGCTTCATCGCCTTGCTCGGGATGAAATTATATAATAAAAAAACAACCTTCCAGAGGTTCTTTGCAGTTAACGATCTTTCAGAAGTGTAATGCATCTGCAAATAACTCATGTGTCGTTTTGGCACGTTCGATAATACATGAAATATGTCAGACTGCTATTCGAAGTGCTCATGAAATATTGAAAATTTTCATCGACAATGGGATCTCATAAACTGAAGAATATTCATTGTAATTAACTTTATCTTCATTCACAGCAGTAGCTACCCTGCTACTAGAGGGCCTGTCAATAAGATCAGTTTCTCTTTTCGCTCTAGGATTATCATTAACTCTACTGAACTTTCTCCTTAATGGGCGTGGCATGATGGATCTGAGCCGTGAAGGTTAGGATTGGTCGAGGAGTGTAGTTCATCTGAGCTCTCTCCATGGAAATACCGATAGAGATGCGAGAGGCTTGCGACGTCTCGCCTGTGAGA
The DNA here is from genome assembly GCA_903632075.3 of Acanthosepion pharaonis. NCBI lineage: Eukaryota > Metazoa > Mollusca > Cephalopoda > Sepiida > Sepiidae > Acanthosepion > Acanthosepion pharaonis. The sequence goes on from CAHIKZ030002596.1 coordinate 50,158, forward strand.
AAGTGGAAAATAATTCATCGCCTAAAAGGATGCACAAACGATAGCCTCTTCGTAAACATTCACTAACTTCATGTGAACGTTTGCAGCACTTTTGCCTTCCAAAAATAGAAATTCTATAACAGTTCTTTGCTTTCTATGTATATCCACAGGGTAGCCATTTTGAAAGCATATTATGGGTAGGAATGAAAAAGGTAACTTCACAAATGTTTCCACATATTAGAAATTCAAATCTCTTAAAATTAGAGTATGCATTCATTTTTAACCGACTCTATCTCTCCCTTGTGTGTATTTTTGTATATTCTTAAATAGTGAGCTATCACAAAAAAAAGAACATTTTGTTACTGAACTGTTACGCGACATCTGTCCTTCTTTACGGCATCGAATGTTGGACGATTTCCCCAAAGATGAAGAAGAGACTCTAGGCGACAGAGATGTGGTTCTACAGAAGGATATAATGGACTGAGAGAGTGAGCAACGGTGAGATCTTAGAGAGGTTGCAAACAAGGAGGAGGCTTATACTTAACATCAGGAAGAGACAGCTGAAGTTTCTGGGACATATAATGAGGAAGGAGGGCCTGGAGGATCTGATACTCATGGGTCGAATAGAGGAAAAGAGAGACAAGGGAAAACAACACGACATATCTGGCGGACTTAAGTAAGTGGATGACAGAACGTGACCTGGGGGAGGAATCAGAGGAAAGAACTTGTTGATAGCTGCAAGGGATAGAGGGAGGTGGAGAGTCATGATCACCTACGTCCTGAAAAGGACATAAAAAGAAAGATTATTAAGGAAAATCTCAAATGCCCAACATTCCAGTCACTTCACTCTGTGGCTTTCTTCAAGTGTCTTTCTTTGTACTTAATAATTTCTCGGAATTTCAATTCAAATAGGAATATAGTTTGCATTCCAGTGCTTAGGAGTTATGACTCCTATCAATTAATACTCACCAATCTTATTCGTATTTGAGTTGTTTGTTTTGTGCATTGAATCAGAATATATGAATTTTCAGAATGATAAGATCCAATAAAAATTGGTAAGAAAGAAGAAAAGGAAAAAAAATGCAGAAAAGACATAAGAATGAAGGAAAAAAGAAAAGGGAAAAATGAAGAAAAGACAAGAATGAAGGAAAGAAGAAAGGGGAAAAAATGAATGAAAAATGAATGAAAAAAGAAAAGGGAAAAATGAGGAAAAGGAAAAAATGAAGAAAAGACATAAGAATGAAGGAAAGAAGAAAAAATGAATGAAAAAGAAAAGACAAGATTGAAGGAAAGAAGAAAAGGGGAAAAAATGAATGAAAAAAGAAAAGGGGAAAAAATGAATGAAAAAAAAAAATTAAAAAAATGAATGAAAAAAAGAAAATATGAAAAAAAATGAATGAAAAAAAAAAAAAAAAAATGAAGTAAAAAAGAAAAGGGAAAAAAATGAATGAAAAAAAGAAAAGGGAAAAAATGAATGAAAAAAGAAAAGGGGAAAAAATGAATGAAAAAAGAAAAGGGGAAAAAATGAATGAAAAAAGAAAAGGGGAAAAAATGAATGAAAAAAGAAAAGGGGAAAAAATGAATGAAAAAAGAAAAGGGGAAAAAATGAATGAAAAAAGAAAAGGGAAAAAAAAATGAATGAAAAAAAGAAAAGGGAAAAAATGAAAAAAAAAAAGAAAAGGGAAAAAATGAATGAAAAAAGAAAAGGGGAAAAAATGAATGAAAAAAGAAAAGGGGAAAAAATGAATGAAAAAAGAAAAGGGGAAAAAATGAATGAAAAAAAAAAAAAGGAAAAAAAATGAAAAAAAAAAAGGGAAAAATGAAATGAAAAAGAAAAAGGGGAAAAATGAATGAATGAAAAAAGAAAAGGGGAAAAAATGAATGAATGGAAAAAGAAAAGGGGAAAAATGAATGAATGGAAAAAGAAAAGGGGAAAAAGGAATGAATGGAAAAAGAAAAGGGGAAAAAGGAATGAATGGAAAAAGAAAAGGGGAAAAAATAAATGAAAAAAGAAAAGGGAAAAAAATGAAGTAAAAAAGAAAAGGGAAAAAAATGAAGTAAAAAAGAAAAGGGAAAAAATGAAAAAATAAAAGGGGAAAAAAGGAATGAAAAATAAAAGGGGAAAATGAATGAAAAAAAAAAAAAGGGAAAAAAATGAATGGAAAAAGAAAAAGGGAAAAAAATGAAAAAAAGAAAAACTAAAAAATGAAAAAAAAAACTGTCAAAAAAATGAATGAAAAAAAGAAAATATAAAAAAATGAATGAAAAAGAAAAAGAAAAAATGAAGAAAAGAAGACAAGGGAAAAATAAAGAAAAGAGCAAAAATGAAGAAAAGAGTTGAGAAAGAAAAAAAAGGAAAAATAAAGAAAAGGGCAAAAATGAAGGAAAGAGAAAAAGGAAGCAAAGAGAAAGAAGAAAAAGGAAAGAAGAAAAAAGAAAGATTTGTAAAAGAGAGAAAGAAAACAAAGGGAGTTGTATGAAATGCCAACAGTTATAAAATGAGAGTAATACTCATGAAAAATGAATCGTAAAACATAAAATGTCTTCAACTGCTAAATCTCTCCATCTCACAGCAGGGTGACTTACAGAACAACATTTTTTTTTTGTTGGAATAATCTATATTTACTTACCAAAGTTAGATTAGCTCTGACTCAAAATCAATCTTTTAATAGTAAATGTTTAGGCAAAATAATTTTGATATGTGGACCCATTCTTCCTGAAGGCAGAAGAGAACTTTAAATAATAGGGAAAGAAAAAAGAAAATGGAGCAAAAAAAAAAAAAAAAGCTGAGTATTTCTTCAGCAGATTAACTTCACCCTAACGCACACACAAAATCTACATTCACGAGATATAAAATTAGAAGAACCCCTCTGAAAGAACATGATAGGATGATGCCCGACTCATTCAATTAGCCCACCTACATCTCTTGCTGTATTGAGTCACCAGGTGCAAGTCTTGAAATAATGTATCACATGGTGGCATTTACCATCTGTACAAGTGTATGCATATGAGAATACATACCAATATTGATGCCCAAGGAGGATATACAAAAAGTTTATCTTGTCATTGAAGGTGAGTCTAATCTTTGTGCCTGGTCAGAATGAAAAAACAAATTTGTGTGATTTTTGTACTAAAACCGTTAACAAACCAATATTAACGGCTTTAGTACAAAAATCACACAATTTTTCATTTTGAGCAGAAGATGCCAGTCTAACAAATAACTATTTAATATTAACACACACACATATTTGTTTCATTCTGAACTGAAGAAGCCAATCTAACAAAGATAAAAGTGTAGTCTATAAATCAGTTTTCCAGTTTGTCTTAATTTATCAAATATATGATTCCATCAGTAAAAAACATGTTGTCAGAAGAAATCTTTTCCAAAGACGAAATCCATCGCATACAATTTTTTCCATTCAATTACACACTTAAATATTTCAGGTAGGCAAATGAATGAAGGAAAAAATTGGGAAAAAATCTCATGTGATGCGTTTCATCCATAGAGGGGACTCATTCAGACTACATAATATTTTTAATGATACAATCGTATGTATGGGGGGGCAAAGAACAAACATCCCACTTTAAATATGTAATTCCATCAGTAAAAATATTACTCAATAGAAGTCCACTAGAAGGATGAGACACATCACACAGAACTTATCAATTTTGTCATTTAGTTACCAGCCATAAGTCTGACATAGAATTTATATATCATATCCTATTACATTATATATATATATATATATATATATATATATATATATATATATATATATATATATTCAGTTGTATGGATATTAGTTTGTGATGCTGGGCTTTTGTGATCATCAGACAAACTGGTCTATTTTTTAAAAAATGGATTTATTTATACTTATTTGTAGGAGGGGGGAATTTTGTTTTTTTTTTTAAATCAAACACAAATAAGCATAAATAGATCCATTGGGTTAACTTAATGACTATATTCTTTCATTGGCTCCTCCTACTCCTTTTCTTCTCTTCTTTTTCTCTTTTAAATGTTTTAAGTTCCTATTTTATTCCTTCACACTTCTGAATTGACAATGCCAAAACTATAAGACTTGTTGGTTGAAATAGCTATTCGAATGAGGTAAATTTGGATTTCTATTCTATGTAATTTATATGATCTGTTATAATAAATACATTGAGTTCTTTTTTAATTATATATATATATATATATATATATATATATATATATATATATATATATATATATATATATATATATATATTACCTAAGAGGATAGAATCAGGTAGAACTCAATGTCCAGGAGGACAAAGTAAGAATATAATATTGAATTTGTAGGTCTGTTGAATTGGATCGTGATTACAATTCCAATGTAATAAATTATAATCATGGAATATTAGTGTTTGAGCCTTATATATATATATATATATATATATATATATATATATATATATATATATGTATGTAGTGCGCATGTGTATGTAGGTCTATATTTTGAGATGAAATATTGTAACTATTTACATCATTCAGATTCATACTGTTGTGCTCATCTTTATAGTGCCATATTCATGTTTCGGCTGTTGTATGCTCTGGCCTTCTTCAGATGATATACATTGAAATTTTTGAACCAAACTCATTATTTAGAAATAAATAGTAAATAAAATTTCAGAGTTTAGGCAGAGATGTTAGAAGTATAGAGTTGAAATAGGCTTTAGAAGGATCAATGATACAAGTCTTACTTGAATTAAACATTATAAAAAATATCTTTGTGTAATATGTTATTTTACTGGAAAAGCAGGCACTAAAATTTCTATTACCGGTTTTGTTACACTGTTGATGCATAAAAAAAAGAAAGAAAAAAAAAAAGATTTTTAACCAAAATTTCCAACGTGTCAAAAAAGGAGTAAAATAAAATTGAAAATAATTAAAAAATACTTTGGTCTTTCCTCTTAATAATAACAAACATTTTGGCAATAAAACTTTGTTTTTATTAAGTTTGGGGACTTTTTTCACCATGGTGTTCTTCTTTCAGCAACTTAGCAGAGGTACCTAATTTATAACATTATAAAAATATTAAAAAGAAAAACATTTATTGTAAATTTTTTTTATTTCTACATTTTTTTTTTCTTGTGTATATTTTTAAAAATAATTTTTCTTAAATTAATTAAAAAAAATTGAAATGTAGGGAAAAAAAAAAGACAAAAAGCTGATAGATATGCTGTATAAGAAAAAAAAAATTGGCAAAAACATAGCAATTCTTACCACTTCCCCAACAGTATATATATATTATATATATAAAAAGCAATGAATTATATTAACCCACTGTATACAAGAAATCGGAAAAAGAAAAATCTGGTTAAATTACGGAAGTTAAGTGCAGAGTCAAGTGTTGACATCTTCTGTATATATTTCTTTCTGGTCCGAGATTAATGACTTTGAGAGGATTCTCAAAGAATTATTTTGATTTCTTGAAAACAACTGGATTGAGAATGCAATATATATTACATGGTGTACATTAATGGCAAAATGTTAGCGTTTTAAACACACACACATTTCTGTACGTATTTAGTGGACATTTTTGTTTCATAATTAACACTGTAAATGAAAAGTTGCCTTCTTTAAAAACATCCATACTGTTCCATCTGGTGTCAGTTTTATATAAATATTTATATATCCTTTTATTTTAAAATTTAGACAAATTCAAAAATGAAGTCATGTTCTTTTCAGACCAAATATCAGCACAAAAAAAAAAAAATAAGTGAAATGACTCTAAATTTTAGATTTGGCCTCTAAAAACGCCAAAGTTAAAAATAGCTTTAGAGTAGGTGGGTATGTCCATGTACATACCCATATAATGAGCTTTTTTCTTAACTCAATATTGTGTGAGTGTGTATATATATATATATATATATATATATATATATATATATATATGTGTTTTCTTGTGTATATAAAAAAAAAAAAAGACTTTTTCATGTCACATATATTCTTTGCATTTGCCAAGATCTAGACTGACCACACAGAGAAAAAGCCACATATTTTTGTTCTCCCTTGAACACCAGTATCCCAGCTGCCACCTTAGATAAAAGTTTAAACATCCAAATATTCAGTCCCTTACTTCAACCATGAAAGCAAGTTTGCAGGTCTATAAATGAAGCATATGGTTAAATTTTATTTAAAAATAAAAAATCTTTTAATGCTTCGTTTATCTGATTATTTTAAATTATTGTATATATATATATATATATATATATATATATATATATAAAGTTTCAAGAATAATAAATTTAAAAAAAAAAATCAAAGTACTGAAGTTTGGCTAATGATATTTTTCAGTTCATGGCTGCCTTAAAAACGTCTTTTACACGATCAACCATGTCCTGCACGGCCTGCACTGATGGATAGTAAAGTGCTGCAGTTTTGAAAGTAATAACAGGTTTTAAATTGTCACAAAGCAATGTTGTCAATTGCATTATCCGATTTCGAAAATCTATATCCATTAAATTTCGGTGTAGCGTATCACCGATGTATACCAACTTTGTGGCTGAAAGTACGACAAATTTACTATTTGAAATGAACACCTTTGGTGGCTGGATGCTGTCGATGCAATTATAAAATGCCTCGATAGAATTGCTCAGTAGCGTGTAGTGTGTTTCAATCTGTTCATAGTAATAGAGTAGAACTTGTCGGTCATTAGGGTCCAGCCGTTTCTGCTGCGTGAGCGGCTTTTCGGGCGTGATCACATTGACATTCGTGAAGGACATTATATCATTCATATTTTCATTTATGTTTGTTGGGGTTTTCAGTTCTTTTTCAAAGTCAATGTCGAGTGACTTGGAGAGTGCAACATAGTCAAGCCCTTTGCTGATACTCTCGATCTCTTTCGAGTATTCCGTTTTGTCTGCTAGCAATGTCAGAACAGCAGAGTCCGTTTTTGCAGCGTCTGTTGTTTCTGGAAATGATGGCGCTGGTGGATCACTAATACTTGCAATTCCCCTTTGCATGGAATTGATAGCTGCTTCAAGAGAGGATTCAGATTCGGCCAGTTTTTCTGCTGCGATTCTTTCGTTTATAGTTGGTACTTTGCTAGTATCTGGTGTAATTTTGCTACTATAAATATTTTGCTTCTTGTGGGGCTCGGGGGGTTGGGAAGATGTTGGTGCAATCTTCTCGGGATTTTTGTCGTGTGTCTCAAGCTGGACATAGTCATAATCTATAGAATCAACTGAATCAGTGTCACCATCATCATTTTTTTTCTTAATCTTATTCAGTTCCTTGCTAGGAAGCCTGTTAGACATCCATGGCTTTGAGAATTGATTTGGTGTCGGAGGCAGTGGCCGATTTACTGGTGGTGGAGGCGGAAGAGGACGGTTTTGGACACTATCGCTGCTATGACGTCGATTCAGTGCCCTTGCGGGAATAGACTCAAAACCAGTCTTCCCAGAAGGTTTCTCATGCTTAGAGAGTTCCATTTTAGAACCAGAGGTGTCGGCTGCAGTTTTGAAGAGAAGAACTGCATTGCCCTGAATAAAAGAAGCAAGATTACGCACATCGTGAGGTAATTCTTTGGACAGAGTAGCAATCTTGCCTAAATCATCATCTTTGGAAACCTCACTGCTCACCAGGAGAGTGATCTGCCAGTTGATTTCATCAAGTTTCTTGCAGCTAACAATAACTTGTTGCAATGCTTTTTGTATTGGGCTCAAAAGTTTGTAGAGCTTGTTGGCAAGCTTAGAGTCACAGGTTTTCACTGAGTTGGCTAGCGTGCCCTCAGCAAATTCAACAAAATCAGATAAACTTGTCTTCACTCCATTGCAAGCCATTTGAATCTCGTAGAGTTTCGGTTCCAAATTCTGTTTCAGACGCCACGTGCTACTGATGAAACTAGACATTTTGAAGATCGCTTTCTGGACGCTCTGTCGACGCTTGACCAATAGCTCCATGGCTGCATCCAGCGAGAGGGGAAGTTCGTTGTAGATTGGAATATCAGACCCTCGAGAATCGGTGCTACAAGACGACAACCTCCCAACGTCCTGACCATCTGAAGAGTCAGACTTTGCTGAGAGCATTGAATCTCTGGAGACCTGCGGAGGAATATCATAAATGGTTGTTGAGCCACCTTTATTTGAAGTCAAAGAACCAAATGACCGGTCGACACCTTCAGAAACAGGTGCATTGCTTTTCGGAATGTCATAGAGCTCATCTAGGGCATGCTCAAAGACCAGCGATGGCATGTCGAAGTTTGATGGTTCCACTGGTGGGATATCGTAGTCATCGTAAGCTGACTTTGGGATATCATAATCTTCGATGAGAGATGAGTTTGATGGAGAGTTTTTGGAACGTGACGGTGGTGTATCGTAAAGATCCAAGACAGAATCGTTAAACTGCTGTCGCATCATGTGCCCATGGTCTGGTGGCACATCGTAAAAAGCTGAAACATCCAGGCTAGATCGTGCAGAATCACAGAGACTCGATGTGTTTGAGGAACGAGGAAGACTTAGGTTTGATGCACTACTAGAAAGTGTCATCGTTGATTCTGTTGATACAAAGGAGGCCATACTTGAGCGATTAGATGGCAGAACATCATATGTCTCTGCATCTGGAAGAAAGCTGTTCAGGGAATCAGTTATCCGATTTGGAGGAGAATTGTAAATAGGTTGGTTTGATGTGGAATCCGTCTTTTCTTTGGGTAATGTGTCATAGTTGGCTTCAAGATGTTGGTTAGAACCACTGGTATTAAGGTTTCTGGGAGGTGGCACATCATAGTCTTCAGGTGCATGCCGAACTGGAGGATGGTCATAAAGAGGAGAGTCTGTGTCAGTTTGTCCAACCTGAAAGAATAAAGTAAAAATAAAATAAATATCAAGAAAGAAATTGAGAAGGCATAACATGCTTAACTAAGTCAGTCAGTCAGTTATGTGCCATACCGGATACACGTTTAAGCGATCAAGTATTGAAAGATACATGACTGACGAGGCAGATTTCTTCCCACAGTAGGTTGCCAATTCTTTCTGTGCTAGACTAGTTGTCATCCAAGGCTATAGAACCCAGTCTGTTCTGCTATATATTTACCCATATTTAGAAGTAGAGGATTCATACCTTTTGCAAGGGTATTAGCATGTTAGTGAATGTAATGGATTCAACAGGAATTTGAGCTTGGCTCACTGATTACTCCATCCGAGCCACTATCCATTACTCCAACATGCTATAACTAAGTACCCCCACAAAAAAACATGATACCTAAAGACAAACAGAGTGCGACTCGAGAGGTAAGACAGACAGAGAGTGCGACTCGAGAGGTAAGACAGACAGAGAGTGCGACTCGAGACTCGAGAGGTAAGAGAAACTGATAGTGACTCGAGAGGTAAAATCAATGAGATCAACACAAGGAGAGGAAAAAGGCAAATAAAGCGACCCAAGGAGAGTGTAATATAGCAACAAGCTTATGAATCTTTATTTGACTAATTCAGCTTTAGCACTGAAAATGTTCATTTTATTATAGTGAATGGTTGCAAGCGAGAGGGGAGTATGATGTGCTTATTTTATTATGACAGAGAGGAAAAAAAAATGTAAAAAAATGACTGAGTAGAAAAAACAGACTGTGATCAGAGTGGGGAAAAAAAAAACAGAGTGATACAATGAAAGGAGAAAAAAAAAAGGGAGAGAGTGATGCAATGAGAGGTAAAAAACTGTAAAAGAGTGATTCTAGGAGAGAAAGAGAGATTTGAGAGAGAAGGAAAAAAGCAAATAAAAAAGGCAGCCAAAGAGGAAGGGGAAAAAGAATCAGCAGGTTATTAATTCCTGACATAAATTTGGTTATTAACCAAATCCAACATAGATTATCTGGAACAAAGGTCAACGAAATAAAGACAATGTTTTCAGGTGGGTGAGTGCAGCAAATATTCATCTTCATACCAAAAAAGTCATGGAGCATTACTTTATATGCACAACCTTCTTACTACCAAACATCACATGTCAGCTGATGCAGCGCATACAGACACACATACTTAGTCTGCTAGGATGGTTAATTCTTGCAAACAACTATTTAGGTGTGGTACCCATTTGAATTAGAAACTGACATTAAGCCTTTTACATCAGACATAACATCTATTAAATGATTCTATTAAAACTTTCAGTCATCCTTAACATTGCATGTACAATGAGACAGCAAATTTAAAAGGCGTGGTTGGGGAGGGGGGGGTTATTAATCTTATTTTTTTATTTTTTTTTTAATGTGGACTGCATTTGAACATATGACACATCAAGAAAACAATTCAGAATTTATGGCTGCCCAGTTACTTCCTGACAAGTCTATGATTCTGTCTGTCTGTGTAGTTAGTTCGTGCAGAAAGAAAGAATTTTCAGTGACCAAAAAACACCTTAATCAGGGGTTCTTAACTGGGGGTATCCATACCCCCAAGGGGTGTGGGAACCAAATGCTGGGGGTATGGGTTGAGAAGAGTTCGCTATGACCAGAAAGCAACTCTTACATCATATGGGTTTTCTGCTCCAGGGAAACCTCTTCTGGAAGCCTCCTACAAAGTTTCGTACATGATTGCCAGAGAAAAGAAGCCCCACATAATAGGGGAGACCCTCAAAGCAATGAAGTCAGGTGTCCTTGATAATTATTTCGACAGTCAAGTGAAGGGGGTATGGGACCATATTGGACAATCCATTGGGGGTCTGTAATCATCAAAAGGTTAAGAACCCCTGACCTTAATTTTTCAACTTTATGTAAATTTCAGTAACAGATATGGATTATTGTTAGAATTTTTTTTTTAATCATTTCCTTCTAATCAAGGCAATAAGCCACTAAGACACATACTGAGTGTAAAAGAATATATGAGAAAAAAAAAAAACACTATTAAAGAGAGAGAACAATAAAAGAACAGGAATTAAGAAGAGAGAAGATAACGATTGATAATAATTTGAATTTTTGGAGATCAAAGTTGACTGGGAAGCAAGATGCCAGAGTAAGTGACATTCACAAAATTGGGAAAATCAATATTTTCACAGTAAAATTCATAATGACCAAAAATACTTGCAAAAATTTCAGGAAGTATTATTTTTTTTAATTTTTTCACCCCAATCAAGGCAATAAAGCCACTATTACCAGGAATAAAAATCTTGTTGGCATTAAATAACCCATTGAGGTTGATATGCCGTAAAACAAAACAGACCAAACCAATATATACTGAGATAGATAGATAGAAAAATATTACCAGGAATAAAAATCTTGTCAGCATTAACTCACCCATTGTGGTTGATATGTCATAAAAGAAACCAAACCAAAACTGCACACCATCATGCTTAATAAATTTCAAAAGTATCGCTTTAGTAATGAGTATATTATTTACAATGAATGGGCATAGAGAATGCATTCTTTTGTTAGATATCTTGCCTCTTTCTCATCTGAAATTGTTTCTGAAATGCTTGTCTGCCTTTTTAAGACAAGAGTAATCTGCCCTTTTTCAGACAAACTTACCAAATCTGGTTAACCAAACACAATATGAATATAAATATTTTATTGCTGTTAGTTTCCATGAAAATGACCAAAACTAGATATTTTCTAGAATTGATCCTTCCTGAGAAGTCTGTTGTAATTAGCAGTGTAAAAGCAGGCTAGATTACACAGCAGTTGTAAATGGGATACAGGTTCGAACTCTGCTGAAGGGCACATAACTTTTATTAGACTATTGAAAAACCCAGGCCTGTAGACGTCAATTATTCTGTTTTAAAAAAAACATGTATATCCACTAAATATAACGTTTATGATAATGAGAAATAATGTCATATTTGAAAAATCTATTAATAATACCTTTTATATAAATACAGTAGAGCCTTGGTTCACAAATTTAATTTGTTCCTGAAGGCTGTTTGTGTCCCAAAATGTTGGTAAACTGAAGCTATTTCACCCCATAGGAATCATTGTAAAATGGATTAACCCATTACTGGAGATGTGTGTGTGTGTGTGTGTATATATATATATATATATATATATATATATATATATATATATGTCTGTGTGTATGCACGTTTCATTAAAAACAACAGACAAGGTACTACGGTTAAGCTTTTTATTTAATTTTTCTTGTGTTCGAACAAGAGCTTTCTTTTCTGGACAAAGAGTGTGTAAGAACTGTCCAAATGTTTTATATTTCCAAGCATTTCAGCTATAGCTTTAGCCATTATTCTAATTTTTTCAGCTTAATTGAGTTTGTGCGTTCTGTGTATGTTTAGTGTGTGGTAGGGATATTTTAATTTCTGAATATGGTTATACATTTGTGGCCTTGTTCGCAGTTAATATTGTTAAGAGTTGGCTTAAAATATTTTTATTATTAAAACTTCCATTATTTTTTAGTCGTTTTTTTTGCAGGTGGATGCAGTTAATATATTTGTGTTTTCTACTAGTGTGTTCCTAATGGAGTCTGGTAAAATTTGTATGTGTGTTTAAATGGGTTCACAAGAATAATTAAATAAGCTTAAACGTAGTACCGTGTCTGTCATTTTTAATGAAACATGCATAAAAGAAGGATTGCTGCCTAAATATACAACTATATATATGTGTGTGTATATATATATATATATATATATATATATACATACATACATACATACATGTGTGTGTGTGTGTGTATACTCATATATACATTATATATCTCCAAACCAAAGTTTGATTAAAAAAACTGACATGGTCTGTTTGTTTAATTGGAAGAAATACAATAACAAATTAAACTGACAGACTGCATTGATTCATTTTAATCAAACTTGTTTGGACGAATAATTAATGCATAAATATACCTTATTTCCATTTTTATATATATATATATATATATATATATATATGATAGATAGGTATGTGTGCTCCTGAAAAATATTTCAGTTGAGCTCTCTGGGGAGGAAGTGTGAGTTTGTAAACAGTGATTATTACTGCTAATAATGCAAGACTCTTTGCTAAAGTGAATGACGTTCTCTCTGTCATTGTGTGTTTAGCTAAAAATAAATACACTTAAATTCACCTTCATCCCTTCAGTGTGCCAACAGCTTGGGGTAAAAACTCCAATTGACACCAATTCAGCCAGGTTTCAATCCTAGGTAGAAGCAACTGTGATATATACACACACACACACACACACAAAGAATTAATGGATTAAATTTTTTAATTTAACATCTTTTTAGCAGATTCCCATATTTGAGTAGACACTGTTTATTTTAAACTATTTATTTTGTCTGTCAGCCTGTGTACGCGAGAAAGATTAAAGAGTTACGGAACAAATGTGCCATAATTGTTTCCTTGAAGAAAAACTACAGATAACTACACAAAAATATTTTGAAGGCTTAAGATAAAGCATCATTTAAACAAACATTTAAATTCATTTCTTTCTACATTTTACTCTAATAATAATTATTTAGAAAGTGTCTAATTTTGTGGTAATAAACAAATACTATTAATAAACAATGTATATATTCTTGTGGCTGTGTGTACTTAATATATTAGAGAGAGAGAGAGAGAGAGAGAGAGTGATCCCCTGCCTTTCAGTATATTTGCATAAATGCGTGTGTGTTTAAGTGATTTTGTTTGGGCAAAAGAGAAACAGTCATAAATGGATATGCCAATGTGTGTGTATGAAAAGCTAAGTTCTCAAGGCATCTTATTTGCTGAGGTGGGGGGGAGTTGAGAAAGAGAAAAAGTGAAGGGGTGGGGGCAGCAGATATTTTTAAAGTCTGTCCAGATGAAGGAAGGGCTAAAAATGGTTTCTTGAAGAATGCGTGGAATTCTTTCTAAACAGACACTGACAGATTTCCAAAGGCATTGGCAAGTACTCAGATGAAAAATTTTTTTTTTTTAAAGGAACATATAATAAAATGAAGATGCTGCTTGTTCTCCCCACCACCACTGGGGTGGGGAGGTGGTAGAAAAACAAAATTAATAAGAGAAAAGAGAGCTGTGTGGGTCAAAATGAGAGGAAGGAAAAACACATTCTGAAAAAAACTGGAAGACGAGGAGTTTTATTTTAAGCCCACTTTCAACTTAATATTTTTGAAAGAAAATTTAACGACGGCCTGGGGGCGGGTATGGTTAAATCTACCCTTATTTTAAGAAAAAAAAAAAAAATTTTTTTCTACAAACATTTAAAATTCTGATTTCTATAAATGATTCTGGGATATCTCTTATAAACAGGGTATTGTCTCCCAGACAGAAGCTTTTAAACATTTTTTCCACTTCCTCCTGAACCATCTTAATTCATCAAATCAAGCAACTGTTACATAGAGGATTCTTCCATCAATTTTTGATATTATTTGATATTTAACACAAGGGTTCTCCCCCAGGAAGAATTTCAGGATTTCATGAGGGGTGGTGTTTTTATTTGGTATTTGGAGACTAAATAAAAAAAAAAAACAAAACCCTCCTCTATAAAAATAATCCTTGTAAATGTATATATACATATTATTTGGAATTCACCATTTGAATCAGACAGTCATGGAAAGTGGAGGAATTACCTCCTGATTTATGGAAAAAAGGTGCATTGGGTATAAAAGCTTGAGAACCCGTGAACTGAACCACCACACAACTCACGCATAATTTGATTATAGTGACAAATGCTTGTATAGAAACATCCAGAATTTTTGTAAGAATTGATAACAGAGAAATTGTGTACAGTATGCCACAAACTCTCCAAACAGACCTCCTCAGCTTTGAATTTGGAGTTTTCCTTCATGTATTGTGGTTGCCAACCAAGAAACAAAGGGCCCAGTTTCCTTTGTTATTTAACCTATAGCTGAGGGGAGAAAGATTCATACCTTTCCCCAAGAGTCTTTATGTGAAGGTGAATATATACACGGACACATGATACAGTGGTTAAAGGCATTAGTTAGATCCAGTGACAGGACCCAAAGAGTGTGAGTTCAATACCTGGTTAAGGCAGTGAAGAACTTTGAGTGGGGAATTAACAGAATATAACTGATAACATCCATTAGACATGGCACGTGGAACTAGAACAGTCTACCGCAGTGAGCAAAATAAAGGGTTCAGTTTGACATTCCAATCACCTGAAGGAGGCCAGAGCATATAACAGCCAAAACGTTGTGATCATAATAGTCTGAATAATGTAAATAGTAATATATATATGTGTGTGTATACATACATACTTTGAAACACACACAAATATATATATATATATATATATATATATATATATATATATATATATATATATATATATATATATATGAATAAAGACAAAAGTAAAAGTATACTGATCCCTGACGGACTTTAGCAAAGTAAATGAAAGGATTTTATTTTGTAACTTGTATTTATAAACAGAAGTAAAGTGTTAATATTGTTAGTTTTTTTTAATATTTTTATTATTAAAACATTATCAAGAAGGCTTACATTACACTTGTTGGATTCAAGTTCTGTTGCACAACATTTAAAGGAATATTCCTGTCCACTGTTTTAGAGAAATATTAATTGACAATATAAGTATACTCCACCATGAAAACAAAAAAACAAAAACTTCAAATTCTTGAAGTGCTTTATATAAAAAAATGCAACCAACATTAAATAAGATTAATTATATGTATAGCAACAATGTTTTAAAATGTCTATAAAAGCTGTTTTGGGATACTCAAATTCTAAAAAATTTTTTATAAATTGCAGGTTAAGTATTTTAAAACAATAATAACAAAGAAATATAAATTAAGTTATCTCCCTTACATATTCTTAAAGTTAATTTTTAAACTATAACAGAGCATGTTTCATGAGCTTTTACAAGAAAATTCACAACTATTAATTACATTAATTTTTTGTCTTAGTAATTTGCACATGAAGATGATCTTGCATGAGATTGAAAGTACTTGGAAAAATAAAAGAAATAACCAAACTATGGTGTCTTTCTTAATCCATTTAATAATGACACTAAAAAATTGATCCATGAATTTGAGAGGATTAAAATAAAAAATAAATAGATATGTCTAGATTATTCAACTAAACATGCTTAAATGAAGACATGCTGCTTAAATATATGGTCGGTGAGCAAGGGATGGGGTTTAGTATGCACCAGTCTTGACTGTAGCAGTACTGAGAGTAAGATGGTCAGCCAGAGACTATCTGCTTTCAGGCAGGTGTTGAATTGAGTTGTCCTTTTTGACTTTCAATGTTATCTAACTTTTAGCTGAGGGAAGATGGATTAATACCTTATCCAGGAGTATTGGCCCAAACTGAATGAAACGGACTAAAGCAAAATTTGAAGACTGAGTACTGGTAACTTTTAAATGAGATGCACATTCAGAGCTGAAAGACTTCCTTAAAAAAATGCAAGCAAACAAAAATGGTCAAATATCAGTTTAATGGTGAGTATTTAATTTTAAAATAACTTCACTAACATTACCTATACATACATCTAAGTGCCCCACACTTTCAAAAGCTCAGTTATAAAAAAAAAAAAAAAAAAAGGATGTGAGGGGGAGACATGAAATTATAGCAGAGACCCTGAAGGTCAATGGTGAAGAGAACGCTTTCTGCCTAAGTTTTCTCTTTCTTTTTGCTCTAGATGTCGATACTGGCTTACTCACTTTCAATTCAGTCTTTATTTGTTGTGGATTCTGATTAGTCTCTTTCTTTTTGGGTTGGAGTAGGTGGGTGTATGGTTCTTGGATCTAAATATATCTAGCATCACTTCAACAAAACTACAACCTTTCCCACAGTCACCCACCATCTGAAACTGCCTGGAGGATTTCAGAAACACTGTTGCTGTTGGCATAATAATGGTTCCTCGATTACACAGGCAATCATGAAAAGAGCAAAACTCAAGCAATAACAAAGAAAACAAAAACAAAACAAAAAAAATGTGTGCAGAAAACGACCACCGAAGGTCAAATTGTTTGTCGGTCAAAGTGTGGGTAGTCTAGACCGCTATTTCCACCCATGTAAAAACCACTTGTGCTTAAGTATATACAGAGATTTAAATGTTCAAACTATATGCATTTTTCTAGAACTGATGAAATTTAATTTTTTTTTAATTATTAAATCAATCAATTTGCTTTTCTTATGCAGTGTAAATAGAAAATTTAGACATTTTTATTTACACAATTTATATTCAGACTAATGTCTTCATCTTTGTGTTGTTGTGTACTTCGGCTTGTGTACTCTCCAGCTTTTCATTGATGTATATTGATCTGGGTAACCAGGGGGAATTTTGAACTGAACCCTTTATTTAATCATTAGATTAATTATAATTGTATACATAAGGATCCAAGATTACCCCCACCCCACCAAATAAAATGTAATTACTGCACTTTCCAGTTTACAAGACACTGAGGCTTGGAACATGCACCCTAATATTGGAAAGAAATTTCTAAGAAAAAAAAAAGTCATTCTCATGCAACAACACATTTACCATACATCCCTCACACACTGGTACCACGTATTGTTTACATTAATCACTTGTCTGATTTTCTTTGTATGCCAATGACATACTAGTCAAGACCAGAAAGGCTCCCGCCATTGCTCGTTAACAGAGCATATTTAAGCTTGTGGCTTGGCTCCAGGAAGGTCTATAGTCTTGTAACAGCTAAGTACTGACATTACATAATATAAAAGGCTGAATTAGATAGCTAACATTATAGTGTAATGACTCAACATACAAATCCATGTCCCTATCAGTCAAGCCAATTTGGTGACTGTCCAAGTTTATTTAAGCCTGGGCATTGACATACATTCATCTTAGAAGACGCACACATATTTTTCAGGAAAATTGCGTCTTGTATGCCAGAAAATACAGTACTTAAATAGAAGCCAAGTCATTTTTTTAAAGGGAAAGTAAACTAGCATTTCAGAATAAATCTTTTCTTTAGGAAATACAAAGCAAAAATAATACTAAGTTGTTTTTTTCCTAACATCACCACATGTGTGGATTTCTATAAAATCAGGCCATTTACGGTCAGTCAATGCCAGGAATCATTTGCTTGATAAAGGAGTAAACAGAATGGAGCCACATTTAGAACATTTTTCACAAATATCTCATTCTCCCTTATCTTACAAAAGGCACAACTCTCTATAGGGGCATGACCCAACAAACAGCATCAGTTGCCAAGCATGATGGGTCAGTGTCTGTATAGACAGTACAGACTAGATTAAAAGCAAGAGTTGTGATAATGAGGAATTTCTTATACAATTAGACTGACTGCACTGAGAAAAGGTCAGGTCTGAAACCAGTTAATTTGCTAATATGGATATTAGGATTTGGCACAAGGTCACAGTAGGTAGAGGAGTACTCATTGAGAACAGAGCTTACATTATTAATAATCTCTGAATTTAATTCAACATTGCTCTAAAGCAAATGTCTATACAAGATGGAATATGTGAAAATCATTTGGATATTTGCTTTTTTGTTGTTGTCATTCAATTAGAACATCACCAGTAGAAATAAAAAACAAATGAAGAAATATTCCATCGCACATATTTTGTTCAGATATCAATCATTTTATTACAGTTCAAAAGTTTGAAGACACCTCCCACCCAGAAGTAGCATGGAATGAAATTGACAAAAGTGTAAAAAAAAAAAAAAATAAATAAATAAAAATAAAAAAAGCTGTTAGAGTCATTGAAAAAAGAGTGGAATCAATTATCAAACTTATACTTTAAGAAACTTTTGCAATGAATGGCAAACTTTTGTGCTGCAGTAATCAAGGCTAAAGGAGGATGTTTTGACGAGAGAAAAATTTAATCATAAAATGCTTTTTCTTGTTTTTGTCATAATAAAATTTCTAATAAAAAATAGTGTCTCACTTTTTTTTTTTTTTTAACCATGTCTAATAAATTTATCTTATTTAAAGTACAAAAGAATTTCTTTTTTGAGCCAATTAAAAAAAAAAATAGCAGGGATTGAACTGTAGTGTGTATATATATATATATATATATATATATATATATGATAACATAAGTATTTAAAGCATTTATAAATTATCAAATGAATGTTGTGATAAAAAGCAACAAAAAGAAAAAAAAAAGAAAATAGTCTCATACGTATATATAAAAATTCACATATATAAAGAAAATGTGAATAAAACAAAGATTTTATTTTTCCTTGTTTTTATATATATATATATATATATATATATATATATATATATATGGCTGTAAGCCATATCATGTTGAAACATTGGTTCTTGAATGATCACTAAAGTTAAGCAATGTCGAGCTTGGTGAATACTAGATGCTTGGGAACACCAAATATTGTAAGCATGGATGTGTGGATGTAATGTCTTGGAATTGGAAATCAGAGAGTCGAGTTGCAATTCCAGTTGGGTTCATTATATTCACTTATATGCAAATACCCTTGGAAAGGTATAAATTCACTTCTTCACTCCCCAGCTATGGGTAAATTAGTAGAACTTGTATCAGTAAAAATCACTATCTCACAATAATTCCTACAATCTGAAAATATTTTCTAGCTTTAAATAATCTGCAAAAGGTTGATAAGCCATGAAAAACAAAATCAATAAATTAATTTATATATATGGGATCATATATATATATATATATATATATATATATATATATATAATAAAAAATTGGGATCAAATATGGATTGGAATCTCACAAAACGATAGGATAAAGAAAAAAATAAGAAACTTTTATCAATCTAACATGTTTCATACATATTTACATTTTTTTGGTGAGGTTTCTAATCCATTATATTTTTTTTTAGCTTTGAAAGGACATGTTGTCTCTCTTTGAGTTTGGAATGCCATAAATTATACTAATGCTCTTTGTTCTTTATCTTATTTTATATCTATATATATATATATATATATATATATATATATATATATATATATATATATATATATATATATATATATATATATGTGTGTGTGTGTTTTGTGTGTAACAATATATAGAAAATAGGAAAGAACTCGTTAGGTAAATAATCCAAAGTTCTTTAGTATTTTTGTTATTATTTTAAAAAAAATAGTTTCGATATAAAAAGTAGAGCATAAATATAATTATTTATTTAAATCATATTTTTTAAATAAATAATTATATATATATATATATATATATATATAGTATATATATATATATATATATATATATATATATATATATATATATATGTATGCTTTTTTTATATATATTATTTATATATGTGTGGTACTTATTGGAAAGCGCTCAATATCAGCAATAGAGCTAACATATTTAGTTGTGTTGATGTTAGCTTGCGACCCTGGGTTTGATGCCCTTTGTGATACACACACACACACAAGATATACATTTTTTTTAGCTAACTTTTTTTTAGCAATTTATAGTTATATCCCTTGCACTGGCGACGACACGCAGCCATTTGCAGCATTGTCTTTATTAGGACAATGGCAGACCGGAAATGCTAATGAATGTTGCAGATGCAAAGAAAACTCCATGAAAAGCCCAAGCCGACAATTGAAAAACATATATAAAAGATTCACATAAGAAAAATTAAAAGTAAGAATGCAACAAAATATCAACTTCACATATGTCATCACTTCTAATGGCTAGAATAAGCTTGTCATAAATTAGTAATAGTAAAGAATGTCCTGATTCAAAGTGACAATCAAGAGCAATAAGATGGAGAAAAACTACCAATAAAATAGTATGAATTAAATAATGTTTAGCCTGTTATTGTGAAAACTTTGACACATCATTTTCAGTAATTACAGCAATTCTTAAAAGCCCAAAGTGACGTACATCACCCTGATATAATTCTTAAAATAATAAATGAAGAGGAGAATTCAAATTCTACCTTGTTTTGTGGATCCGTCTCTCGTATCCAGATCATTCCTCGTTTAAGTATCATGCTAAGTTTTTGATGTTGGTGTTACTCTCTGTAAATCCGACGACAACTAGTTATGTAGAAAACTACCCACAGATGTTTTTGTCCCAAGCTGGGTGTTACCCAAGTTGGATGTGCAGGTAAATGTCACTCTGCTGACCAGACAGCCATTAGTTGGGACTTTGGTACAGAATTTGTAGTCGAGTGTCCGTTGGCACAAAGCAAAGTGACGGGGAAGGAGGTCCGAGAAACAAGAGTGGGTTGTTGAGTATGGCGATTTAGGCTAGGGCAAAAGCATGAAGGAAAGGAACTCCTTGGGAGTGAATAGTGACATTTTGTATCATGATAGATTTTATCCCCACCAACCACTGTTTCACTCCCTCTTCCTCGTTACTACCATCAGATAATGAAAACAGTGGCTACTTGTTCTGAACTTGTAGACAAGAGAGTGCAAGTTATATATGAAATGGAATACATACATAGATACATTAGAGTGGCACTTCGACGTGGTGTAATGGTTAGCAAGGTTGTCTGACTAGATCAATTATAAATGAATAGTGAGTTTGGTCCTCACTGGGTGCCTCATACTTTTAACCTTGTGCCACATCTAAGATACGCTTATAAAATCATCGGGGCACTTCAACATGGTGTAATGGTTAGCAAGGTTGTCTTGTTAGATCAATTATGACTGAATAGAGAGTTTGATCCTCACTGGGTGCCCTATTAGAAAATCATCATATATCAAAGGACGAAACACATCAGATGAGTTTTCCTTTTGCCTATATATATATATATATCTTAAAGTTAATATAATGCTATTTTATATTTCTACCAATTTCTGGCCAGATCTCTTATACTGACATGCTTGTTTTGCAAAGAAAATTACATAGCTAATGCGGATAGATTTTAAAATAACTACAGAGTGCATTCATGTCTGTCTTTAAAAAAGAAAATTTTTTAAAAATTCACCATCCCAACAGAAAGCAGATTTTATCGCAGTTACAATAAGTTTCTTTTTGTAAATTACCCCTGAAGATGATCTTGGAAAAAGACGAAAGTACTTGGGTTAACAAAAAATACAGTACCCTCTTTGATCCATTTCATCTTAACATAAAGAAACTTATTAGAGAGCTGGAAAGGATCAGAATAAAAATAAGTAGCCACAATATGTCTATATTATTCAATGAAACATGATTGAATGAAGATATTTTCTCTCTCTCTCTCTATATATATATATAAAAGACAATCCTTAAAAATCCTTGAGGACACAGTGGATAAAGGCGTTAGTTAGGCCCAGTGACAGGACCCAAAGAGTGTGAGTTCAATACCTGGTTAAGGCGGAGGAGAACTTTGAGAGGGGAATTCCAGGAAATAACTGAAAACCATTAGACATGTCATGTGGAAATAGAACAGTCTACCCTAGTGAGCGAAATAAAGGGTTCAGTTCAACATTCCAACCACCTGAAGAAGGCCCGGAGCGTTCAATGGCTGAAACGTTGTGATAAACATGGCAACAAAGATGACAGTCCGAATAATGTAAATAGTGTACATAGGACAATATGCCTCCCAACAGGAATGAAATCTGGATTGTTTTCCCATCAGGGTTTGTTGATTTTGTTTAGTGGCATATCAACTTCTATGGGTGCTTTAATGTCAAAGTTTTGAATGCAACTGAATGCCTTCAACTACAGATAAAAAATGTATTGCTGGTCATTTTGCTTTAACCTTTATCTCCCTGGAGGTGAAAATTGTCGCTGAAGAATTCTCTCCCTTTGCAGCTCTAGATGCATTCTGTTGCCTGAAAACTGTCATTTCCGATATTTAAAGCTGGAAATAGCCTACTACCATTTTGGAACAAGGCTAAACTTCCATTTTTGATGAAATGAAAGCCTTCTTAGTGATTTTGTTTCTTATTGCACCCCCAGAACTGCACAAGGAGTAATAAAAGTTAATGTTAAATTGTTAATGTATTTGTTTTTCACTTTTGGTTTATTATTTTATGTTTCAACATCAAAACGTGCATGCAAAACGTAATGCATTACATCAAAATATTACTCATTCAATTCTTTTATTAGTGTACAAAAAATAAAATCTATACGCACAAGACAAAGAAATTTATAACAATTTTAAAACAGTAGGTGCTTCTGTTTTTGCACCCTCAAAAGAAATGCAGTGGCAGGAGGAACACTTCTAGAAAGAATTTGGTAGGGTAAATGTATTGGTATTTTTACTATAAAAACATATTTTAATACTTTCATGATGTTTTTTTGTTTGGGGATTCACTATTTGCCCATAACTGGGACCCTAACAGGGGCTACTACCCCAGGTCAGGGTGGACCTTAGGATAGCAACACCTTTATCCACTGTGACATGTGTTCTTGAGGACACATGGCACAGTGGATAAAGGTGTTAGTTAGATCCAGTGACAAGACCCAAAGAGTGTGAGTTCAATATCCGGTTAAGGCAGTGGAGAAAAAAAGAGGAAAAATTAAAAGGAGATAACTGATAACTGACATCCATTAAACATGGCATGTGGAACTAGAACAGTCTACCCCAGTGAGCAAAATAAAGGGTTCAGTTCGACATTCCAACCACCTGAAGAAGGCCAGAGCGTACAACGGCTGAAACGTTGTAATAAATATGGAGACAAAGATGAGGACAATAGTCCAAATAATGTAAATAATGTACATAATACCTCATCACAGAAATATAGACAGATACTGACAGTTGAATTGTCACAACAAAAATGTGTATTAAAAGGCACTATACATTTGCTCAACTTGACATCCATGTTGTCTCATTTTGATTTTGCCAACGTGACAGCCATCTTTTTTTTATATTTTAGATCGGAGTCATTCCCTTGGTGAAATTTAAAATAAAATTTAAATCAAAAAGGGAAAAAAAATTCAGTGGAAGGTTTGTGCTCACTGGGGATCCCCTTTGATCGAAATGAAATATACTTATCCAAGCACCCTGGATAATTCAGTTTCAGAATATATATGGTTATGGGAGTATCTCCAAAACATTAGAAGGCATTCAATAACAAACAGACAGAGGCTACAACTTTAAAAAAAAATAAATAAATAAAATTATTATAATTTTATGCTCTAATTTGTATTGAGCACTGTCTTTAAAAATAAAAATATTAAAACAACTTTGGATTATAAATTTGACTGTTCTTTCCTATTAATTGGATACACACATTATCAACTTGAAAATTTGGCTAGTATTTATTACAGTTGCAAGCTGTAATTAATTGGCTATATCGATGCCTTTGTGAATATATATGTATATATACAAACACAAGCATTCTCACATATTTTTAGTTATGTATACATAAAAAAAGAAGAAAAAAAAACATAGCCAAATCCTGCATAGTAGAGAGACAATTTCCATGGAAGCCTACAATGGCATACTTATAAATGTGGGTCTACATGGATATATTTTTTTTTAAAATGGTAATTTAAAATTCCAAAATTCATTTGAGCTGTGTGGAATGATGTGTTTGCAAAAAAGGAACTAAGAGGAGAAGTAAGGGTGGAGGAGGAAAGAGGAAGAAGAAAGAAAGAAAAAAAATTGTCTGCAGACTGACCAAGGAAGATAGAAAGAAATTTACACACTGTAAGATTTGTGTGTTGTTTTCATAAATGAAGTCCTTTCTCTTGAAGTGACTTAAACTGTAAACCTACTTGAGAATGGACAGCAAAGTTTATCTTACAAGCAATATTAATCTGGATGGGTGAAAAGATAACAAAAACCTACCACATTTCAGTAGATAGTGTTCTTATATGTTTTATTGCCGTGGACACACACAGAATATAAAAAGTTGAGAGAAAGGAGGAAGAGATAGGAAGAATAGATAGACAGGGAGGGTGTAGAAGGAAAGAGAGACTGGAAGGAAAAAAAGAGAGAGAGAGTGTGTGTGTGTGGAAGGAAAAGGAGTGCGAGAAGAAAGAAAAGGAGAGAGAGAAGAAAGAAAAGGAGTGCGAGAAGAAAGAAAAGGAGAGAGAGACGAAAGAAAAGGAGAGAGAGAAGAAAGAAAAGGAGTGCGAGAAGAAAGAAAAGGAGAGAGAGAAGAAAGAAAAGGAGAGAGAGAAGAAAGAAAAGGAGAGAGAGAAGAAAGAAAAGGAGAGAGAGAAGAAAGAAAAGGAAAAAGAAAGAAAAGAAAAGGAGAAAGAGAAAAAAAAGGAAAAAAGAAGAAAGAAAAGAGAGAGAAGACAAAGAGAAAAAGAAAAAAAAAAAAAGAAGAAAGAAAAGGAAAAGAAGAAAAGAAAAAAGAAAGAGAGAAGAAAGAAAAAGAAGAAAGAAAAGAGAAGAAAAAAAAGAAAGAAAAAAAGAAAAGAAAAAAAAAGGAAAAGAAAAGAGAGAAGAAAAAGAAAAAAAAAGAAAAGAAAGAGAGAGAAGAAAGAAAAGAGAGAGAGAAGAAAAGGAAAAAGGAGAAAGAGAAAGAAGAAAGAAAAAAAAGAAAAAGAAGAAAGAAAAGGAGAGAGAAGAAAGAAAAGAAAGAAGAAGAAAGAAAAAAAGAAAGAAGAAAGAAAAAAGAAAAGAAGAAAGAAAAGGAAAGAGAGAAGAAGGAGAAAGAGTGGGAGGAAAAGGAGACAGGATGAGGAGGAGATGACTAAGATGAGTAGATGACTAATAGGGAGGTAGATAGGCAAGTAGATTTAGGAAGACTGTGTTGCTCCAATCTTCTAAATGAAGATCTACCTACCTTAAAATTCAACCTTTAGAAACTTTGTCTTTTAAATGGCCTGAACCAGTAGATAAATCCCTAAAGCAAACGCACCTGGATTCACCAAAGTCTGGACACACAAGAAAGATCGAGGATGCGGGTGTTAGTAGGTATTTACCATCTCAGAAAAGCAGCCACTACTGGTGATACTTTACTAAAGTCTTCACCATGATGACATGCCTGTGATCGAGATGCTGTCTGGCAATGGGATAATACACAGGGAGTAAATGATTCATGCCTTTCATAAAAGGCACTAGTGAACAGAACCAATCAGCCTTAGTTGAAATTCAGCCTGCTGATAATTGGTCCACTAACTCACACCTCAGCAGATATAAACATCTGTCTCCCGGCACAGACCGATCCATTTAGAAACCACCCAGCCTGGTCCAGGGAGATAGTTACTTATTTTACAGAGTTCTTTGCTAATTAGTAACATGTAAAACTTTCTCAGAGAGTTTTATGCACTTTGGACAGATTTTTAAGCCAATTACTGGATGTAAAGAAAAAAAAAAAAAAGGATTAAATCCATTACTCTCCAGTCACATTCATTTGTTCTTTTAATTCATTGAATTGATTGGTTCCTTCAATTAACCAAATTAGTGACTTTCCATCATCGCCATTCAAACCCTCAACTATCACCAATCACTAAAGATACTGGTAAAATGGTTGACCCCTGCATTGCTCTACTAGGTACTTGATTCCTCCTGCTATCCTCTACCTTTAAAAGAGCTAGATCAAGCCAAAAATGGATTATTGCTGACATATATGGGCAAGAGCTGACAGTCTTCACATTCCAATCTCAACAGAGTCCAAAAGCATCTCCATGTCCTTGTGGGTGACAAATTATTTTATTAGGACCCCATTTCTCCCAGATGAAACGTCACTGTTCTATTGCTATTTCCATAGAAAGTTCTCAGATGAACTACATTCCTTAGTTCCACCAGTTCTAACCTTCATGGCTAAGACTTGCTATGCTATGCATATTGTAGCAAAGTACCTTCGTATTCCACTGAACTGCTTCTTTGTGGAACTGACTCCCAACTGGACGTTTCCCTGATTGCTACAATCTTAACCTGTTCAAATCTAGGGTTAACTGTTACCTACCCCACATATCTGCATAAATTGTTCCCCTTACTCTGTAACACTCTACTTCAAGTGGCTCTCGGGCCTTGTACAGAGTGAACATCATAGCAAAAAAAAAAAAACAAAAAAAAAAACCCATAAAGAAAAAATTAACACCTCTGACCTAAGGACTACAGCAGTGTTTCTCAACCTTATTTTTGTTCAATACACCCATTTTACCATGTGTCAGAATGCTATTCCTATCTTTCCAAGAGTGTCCGACTCAAAAGGTGCATTCCAAATAATACGCATATATTATTGAAAATCTGAAATCATCTTCATATTAGTATGTATACATTTACACAGGGGAGCTTCTATGTGTAATGGTTAGCATGCTTGTTCCGCTACAACAGTTACATCTGAATAGTGAGTTTGATCCTCACTGGGTGCCCCAAAATTTTTGGTCTTGTTTTACATCAAAGCTACAATAAAGAGAGAGGGCTAGAAGAATTTGGTACTCACAAGAAAGATCAAAAGCAAAAAAAGATAGGGGGAGGCAGTTTCATGAACTTATGTAAATGGATAGAAGAACGGGGATTGGAAAGGATGGTAAAAAGACACACAGTAAGAATAGAATGTTGTGGAGAGCCATGATCGCCTATGTCCTTATGGTATACAGCATATAGAACAAGAATTTCAAAAATCAAACAATTACATGCATTTCAATGAGATTGACAACAAAATGGATTCGAGTAGGTAAAAAGTCTGTGGGAAATTGATTAGAGATAAAACCTCTGTCCGTTTTTCAGTGGCTTTGACGGCCATTGTATTATATAATAATGTTACATTTTCCAATGTTCTGGAATTCAATTTGAACGCTGATGGGCACATCAGCTAAACCAGTGGTTCTTAAACATTTCTGCCGAATGAAGACTTTTTACGATATGTCAGAATACCATTCCCTCCTTTCTGAGATTGTCTGACTAAAAAGATGCATTCCAAATAATATATTGTTTAAAATTTTCATTCTTTTCCCTATTAGTACATCTACTTGTATTACTTACATTATTCAAACCGTTATCTTTATTTTCATTGCCATATTCACGACGTTTCGGCTGTTGTATGATCCAGCCTTCTTCGGGTGAGTGGAATTTAGAACAAAAATTGCAATACGAGCACTAGTAAAAAAAATGGCTACTGAGACAATAGGTTTTAAGTCCCAGAAATTCATACACAAATGACCTCAAGGACACATGGCCCAGTGGATAAAGACATTGGTTAGATCCAGTAGCTAGACCCAAAGAGTTTGTGAGTTCAAAGCCAGGCCACAGCAGTGGTGAACCAAAAACTTGGAGACTTGAGTTAAAGGGAAATAACTGAGACATCCGGAAGAGGGATGGCATATGGAACTAGAACAATCTACCCTGATAGATGAAATAAAGGGTTCTGTTCGAAATTCCAATCACCTGAAGAATGCTGAAGCATGCAACGTTGTGAATATGGCAAATGAAGATGAGGATAACAGTCTGAATAATGTAAATAATACATCTATGTTTACTTTATTTTATAGAGGAAGTTTACAGATTTAATAGCAATAGAAAATGTTGATGGATTATTAAACTTGAATACATGTATAGTAATTTGTTTTAACTAATTATTAAATAAATAAACACACGTTATGAGGAAAGAGGGCTTAGAAAATTTGATACTCACAGGACATATTGAAGGCAAGACGGACAGAGGAAAGCAACGCATAACCTACCTAGCGAGCTTGAGTAAATAGATGGCAGAACAAGGTTTAGGAGAAATAATGAAAAGAGAAAATTTATTAAGGACGGGAAATTGTGGAGAGCCATGACTGCCAATGTTGTGAAGGAATACAGCTCATAGAAGAAGATAGAAATGGATATGTCTGATATGCAATACCTCTCCAATTAGCTGTACGTCAATTCTAGACTGATTATCCAGACATGCGATGAAGAGATAAATTGAAATCATCCAAACATTTTCTTTTCTATAGTTGGAATATGGAGGGAATGCAGTTGGCTGGATTTTGTGGATGGAAATGGAGCCTCTGCCATGCTATAGCCAGAATCAAACTACCCTCATTTCCTCTGTATCACTATTACCAGGAGGAAGTTCCACTCAGAAAGATTTATCCCAAGAACTGCTACTTTGTGGAAGAAACACCTGAGAGGATGCTTCCCCAAGCACTACAATCTTAACCTCTTCATGGGTCAACTGTTAATAAATTTTGCAATTTTTACAGCAAGCGCCTTGTGAAATTAATTTTGGCTAATTAAATTGCATACACATTGCATCTCAGTTAGTTATTTAGATGGAACAATTTTATGTATGTATCTCAGCTTCATGGCTTATGCAGGCAGAAGTGTGTAAAATCTCAGATGTTAAATAAAAGCAGAGTTCAAGTTCCATCCTGGTCTGTAGCATTCACTTGTTTGTAAATCCGTCTCTAGAAGAGACTTTGTAAATCACAGATACAATATTAGTAACACTTTCAAACAATACTCGATCAGACATTGCTAATTCCCATATATATAATTTCCTTTACCTATCATGTGATCTAATTATTTCAAGATGAGGTTGACTGTGCTTGCTCTTTAGTGATCCGTGTTCGGACCCAAATATTGGAAGCGACACTTTATTTCTATGACACCTTTGTACTAATATCCTTGGGAAAGGCAGGAATTTGTTCTCCCCCAGTGTCCCTATATGGGTAAAATAGCAGAGTAAACTGGGATCTCTAGCCTTGAGTGGTAGCCAATCTAAGAGAAGGATTAATAAGAATGCAAAAATCAGAGAAAGCAATAGGAAACCACTCCACTATCTTTCCCAGGAATGTTTGGCAATTCACTGATAATAAAGAAAAAGAAGCTATGGAGAGCCATTATCACCTATGCCCTGAAAGGACACAGCATGAAGGAAAAACAAATAGATAAACTTGATATCTAAATATTTTATTGAGGCTAATATTACAGCTTTACTGTTTATGTTGACAACACTTATTTTAGTGGTGATATAAAAATCTTTTCTTTGAAATTATACAGTTCTGTCAGTGATGGGTGTAACCTCCGAACTATTATTTTGGCAGTATAATATTAGAGCTAGAATTATGGGGAAGTTTTAGAGATGGCTTCCCTAATTTTATGACCTTTGCAAAAATTAAAATGATGTGTTCATAGTGTAATGGATATCAGTGGGGAATGGGAAATTGATGAATGTTTTCTTTCACACAAATGTGATTGGAAAAGATATGAATCCTCATTTGCCCCCAACTATGGGTTAAATAGCAGGATAGACTGAGCTCTCTAGCTATAGGTGGCAGCTAGTCTAGGCAAAGGAAAACTCTGAATTGAAATTCATGGAGGAAACTACTTTAATATCTTTCCTAAGAATGCATTGCAGATCACAGATAATGAAGATAAAGGAATATGTGGAGAGCCATTGTCACCTATTCCCTGAAAGAACACAGCTTTAAAAAAAAAAATAAATAAGCATTAAATATTTTATTGAGTCTATTATTACAGGTTTACTATTTCTGTCTATGCAGCCACTTATTTTAATGGTGATCTCTGCTGTTATTTTACCCGAGTGCTCAGCACTTATAATCTTGTGCCAGACTAAGATAAACTTAGTAAAAACCAAATTTCAGAAATGTTCTGATTAAATTTCTTTTTTAGTGTTAACCTTACTTTTGGCCTGTGTATTTCCTTATGAAATGTTTTCATTGATGTTGAAAAGACAAAAATATCAAGAAATTTGAAAACAAAATTATATGGGTTAAATCGTAAAGTAAACTGGGCTAACCTTAGCACCAGTCTAGGCAAAGGAAAACCCTGAATTCCAAACCATGGAGAAAGCAACGGGAAACCACTCCCCTATCTTTCCCAAGAGGTTATGGTAATTTGGCGATAATAAAGACAAAGAAATCTGTGTGCAATTTGCTATGTCTTGATATAGATAAGGCATTTAAAAATAGGACAGAATTATAATTAACAAAGGCTCGCAATAATCTCAGAAATCCCAAAAGAGATTCTTAGAAAAAAATGCTAATACAAAGAACTATTAAAAGAGGTTATTTCATTCGAATATCAGACAAAGCCTGAAGGCATCCTGGGAAGGACGATAAAACTACGTCCAACAGCAAGGTCTCTGATCAGGAGATTTTGAGGAGCATGGAACTACCTCTTAATTGCTTGTGTTTCCAGGTCCACCCTGACCTGAGGTGATAGCACCTGGTAAGGTCCCAGCTATGGGCAAAAATAGTTAACTCCCGAATTGGGGTCAAAATATGTAAAAATAGGTTTTAATACCAGCAATACATTTTTGTAAGAAGATATTTCTAGCAATAAATTTTTGAAGAAAAAAATTATCACCAGAAATACTTTTTTGGAAAAAATATTACCAGAAATACTTTTTAAAAAGAATATTACGAGCAATAAAAATCTTGTCGGCATTAAATAACCCATTGAGGTTGATATGCCATAAAACAAAACAAACCAAGGGCATTTGTATGAAAGTGAATGCAACAGACTAGGCTGGAATTTGAACTCAACTCACCAATTTCACTCCCAGTGCCGATAGCTGTTACACTATCCCTACATCCTCCTAAACGCTACTGCTGTGGAAAGTCCATAAATACAACAGGAAAACTTATGACATGACCTATCATATTTAGATCATGGCATGTTTTATACTGTTCAATATTGATTAAAGATTAGTAGCATTACATTTTTAATACTAGAATTCATCCTATACAAGGCTTAAGAGTACTCAGGGCAGAGGCTTAAAATATTTATGATTAATTATATGAAATATGAGTGAAAGAGGAGATGGTAAACTATTGGTCTTTGACTTAAGAGCTTAAGACTGCCATTGTTCAAAGAAACATCCACATGGAGTCTGTTTTACAAAGTAGCAGTTCTTGGGAAGAAGCTGTCTCAAAGGAATTTTCTCCTTACATTTAGAATACGGGGGAACTGAGGGTGATTCGACGCCGTGGAAGTGGCGTGACGCGAAAGGTGGACATGAAGAATGGAGCTCATCTGAAAATTTGCCATGGAAATAGCTATAAAGCAGCAATAGGCTTGTGAGTTGGTAAAAAGGTTGCAGAGTGGGAAATATGTCATCCTCCACAAGATCATGTGAGCGATTTTGAACTCTATGAAGGCAGGATTAAATAGGTTTTAATACCAGCAATACATTTTTGGAAAAAAATACCAGCAATACATTTTTGAAGAAAAACTCATTACCAGCAATATATTATTACAAAGAGTAGATTTTTGAAAAAGAAAAATATGAGCAATAAAAATCTTGTCGGCATTAAATAACCCATTGAGGTTGATGTGCCGTAAAAAAAACAAAAAAACCCAAAGCCTGAAGTAAATTCCTTAATTAAACAATAATTAATTGTAATGGGCAATGTATAAAATTATATTTTTCTTCAAGTATTTTTTTAAACATCTGGTTTTGTGTATATACAAGGGAGACACTTAGGTACAAACCCCTCTACCCAATTTCTTTTGCAATATCAGCAGGATCATCTGGTTCTGGTTCTACTTTTGCGCACTTCGGATTAACCCTATTTCCTGTGGAAGCTTGCCAGGATTTTTGTGATTACAGAAGAGGTTTGTCTATTCCTCCTGCTAATTTATCAAAGAAACAAGAATTAAGTTGAATACAATATGGTTTATTTAAACAAAAACACAAGAACTGATTCTAATTTGTCACACACTGTGTAATTTTCCCATGGGTGTAAGTAATGGTGTTTTTTTTATTCAAATTCATTTCATATAAGGCAATAAAGCAACTAAGACACAGAGAGTTACTGGGTGTGGGAGAATTAGAAAACAAAAGCATTATTGAGGACCAAGAACAATAGAAAAGTAATCAAGAGATTAGTAGATAATGATTGATATGGCTTTTACATTTTTGACTTGACTGGAAAGCAAGAAGCCAGAAGAGAGTTCCACAAGCAAGACGTGCGAGAAAAGAGACTAACTGTAAACTGATGAGACCTTGCTGCCAATCTAGTACTGCACTTAAATTCATAAAGCCTAGGTATATTATATAGCAAAGACCTCATCCGAACAATTACCATGAAAGTATTTATAGAAAAGTCACAGGGAAGCAATTTTACAGTGATGGGAAAGGGATGTTTTACAGAATGTCAGGTTCGGACCAATATTGCTGATTCGTCTTGGGATTTCTATATATATATTAATCCATCATATTTGTATTACTTCAAAGGTATATGATATATGTTTATTTTTACACAGTAGTGAAGGAAAGCAAGAAGAAAGGCACTAAACATCAACTGCAAGAAAACAGAATGCATGGTTGCCAGCAAAAGGGTGAGCCGAACATGCAAATAACAAATTGGAGATACAAAAATCAACAATTTATATATCTGAGAAGTATTAGGGGTTGTGAAAGATGTCTTCCAAAAGCTAAGCAAAGTATTAAGTAATAGGAAAATGTAGTTAGAAACAAAGAAAGGAGTACAGAACTGTTATGTAATATCAGTCTGCCTATGTGGCAATGAATGCTGGACAATCTCCTCACAAATGCAGAACAGACCTTAATCAACAGAAATGTGGTTCTACAGAAGGATACTGAGAATACCATGGACTGAACATGTGAGCAATGATGAAGTTTTAGAGAAAATGGAACCAAAAAGGACACTTATACTTAAAATCAGGAAGACATCTAGGGGACATAATGAGGAAAGAGAGCTTGGAAAGGACAGAGGAAAATAGCACATAACCAACCTGGTCCTTCCAATTAATCTGAGTATCTGTGACTCTATATCGCCAGTGATAGCCTGTCACTGATTACTCTAACTATGACTACCTATATAAGCCCACAACCGGAATTCCCTAACTTCCAGCTGAGTGGCAACTGATCTCAAGTGCTCTCATTTGTTTAAATGGATCGCAGAACAGGGTTTAGGAGAGATAGTAAAAAGACAAAAGTTACTAAAAGCTACAAATGACAGGAAATTGTGGAGTGCCATGATCACTCATGCACTGAAGGGACATGGCACATAGAAGAGATTTATTTTGTCTACAGGCCTGAACACTCGAGAAAATTTATTAAGAGAGATGTGCTCTCTGCATTCTCCTGTAAAAGTGACCATGTTCAAATCATGTCATAGGGCACATTTCCTTTAAGTGTGAAGGTTGTTAAATGAAATACAGAGTGTCTACTCAAATATGGGTATTCACTAAAAATAATATTTAAAGTAATAAATTGTTGAATAAGACATTCCTGCCCAACTCAGTCTGGACAACACCTACTCGGAGCTGAGCAATGAAATCAAAATTGGAGACCCACACAAAGTAATTTGTTAATATAGTACTTACACTTTTTGAATTTAAGCACAGTACTAGACTGGTATTGAGATCTCATTTATAGCTGAGCTGGCGAGATGCAGCCATAAGTTCGATGGTAACAGTTTCTTTTCTATCATGTCTCATTTGTAGAACTCCCTTCTGGCTCCATGCTTTCCAGCCAACTTTAAGCTGCAAAAATTTTAAAGCAATATCTATTGCTATCTACTGTCCTCCTTTCCTTCTTCTTGCTCATTAATGTTTCTGTGTCTAATTCTTCCACACCCCTTGTGTCTTAGTGGCTTTACTGTCTTGCTTGGGGTGATACTGATTAAAAAAAAAAAAAAAAAAAATTTAATTTTAAAATTTTTATTGAACTCTGGAGATTTTTTGAATTTTTTTTTTTTTTAAATTTTGTAGAAATATTTTTAGGTCTGCAACTACAACAAAATATACATGTGCACACACATCCATACACAGTTTGAATGCAATAGCCATCGATGTTGAAAGAGATATTTCCCTTTTTTCTCAAGCAGCAAACTTTTTAAAATCATTTCTAAGACTCCTTCTGTATTTAAACTGAATATATTTTCTAATAAATGTAGTATCAAAAGCAATTCAGATTTGAAACTTGATCATCTTTCCATCTGCTCTTTTTCCATAACACACTTTGGTCCTTCCAATTACTCTGGGCATCTGTGACTGTCACTCTAACCATGACTACCTATATAAGCCCACAACCGGAATTCCCTACCTTCCAGCTGAGTGGCAATTGATCTCAAGTGTTCTCATTTATCTATTTACTTAATTTTTTCCCCTATTTGTGGACAGCAGGTGGTTGCTTTTAAGATCTCATAAGTAGACTTTACTGTCTACACCACTATATATACTGCTATATATTTAGAGATTCTTGATAAAAATCCAGCAAAAAATTTGAAATGTTATTGGCCTTGACCTGGCATCTCAGTTTCAGTCACTTTCCAGCCACCATAAAGTAACTTCCCTGTGCTTTTTCTATAAATATTTTCATGATAATTGTTCTGATGAGCATTTCTCATTGGTACCTCAACTTTATGAATTTAAGCACAGTGCTAGATTGGCAGTTAGGTCTCATCATTTTACACTTGAAATTGCTAGTAAGTTTTACGTTAACAGTTTCTTCTATTGTGCTTCTTGCTCGGGAAATTCTGCCGGCATCTTGATTTCCAGTTAACTTTGATCTTCAAAAATTAAATGCAACATCAATCATTGTCTTCTTCATTCCTGTTTTATTGTTCTCTCTCCTTAATAATGTTTTGTCTTTTTTTCATTCTTTCATACTCAGTAACTCCTTGTGTCTTAGTGGCTTAGTCAGAATAACACTTTTGGCCCTAAATTAACTTGCCAATTCTATGTTCATTCTTGAATTAAGTTATACTTATAGACTGATATTTAGGCTTCAGGGTCCAGTTGTTTGGTTGGCCATAAGATTCATTCAAGCAAATAAAGAATTCACCAGATAGATTCTTTGAAGCTAAATCCTTATGCTTAAGTCTATGATTGCAAAAATATGTACAAGACTGATAGCTTGGAAGATAGCAGTATTGTTGATTCAGTTTCCACAAAGGATTTCTATAAGAACGTGTTTGTGAAAAGTGGTCTTAAACAACCCACCAAGACAGTGTAAAACCTCAAATCTTACAACCTACATTTTCATACTGTGCTGTGTTTTTTGCCCTTAGATACATTCTCATAGGTATTTATTAAGCAATGGCCCCAAAACCGTTTTATCATTGGTAGACATGGCTATACACAACTTGGGTCTAATTTTTTGTGTTGTTTTCCTTCTTTTGATATAACATCTTTTGAGTTTTTGGCCAGAGAAGCTGTTGGGAGGTTAAATGAGAACATGTATTCATTGTCATGGCGAGGGAAGAAATGCCAAGTGTTTGGGTGGGGGAGAAGAGATACGGGTATAGGTAGGGGCTGTCTGATTAATTAAGTAGACTAAACAGATTAATTAATGCCAGACACTGTAAGATCTTAATTCCTAGCTGAAATATCTTAGAGAAATTAGGTCAATCAGATTCACAGTGTGCAGGGGTGGGGGGCTAAAGGTTAGCCAAAGAGAGGTAAGACAGATGAAAATCTAAATGCATGAATATGGGTAAAGATTTTCTTCTTTGAGTGGGGGGAGAGAGAGAGAGAAAGAAAGAGAAAAAAAGCAAAAAGAGGAATAATGGAATAATGAGGGAGAGAGAGAGAGAGAAACAAAAAGAAGAATAATAGGGAGAGAGAGAAAAAAGCAAAAAGAGGAATAATGGAATAATGTCAGGGAGAGAGAAAAAAGGAATAATGGGGGGAGGCAGAGAAAAGCAAAAAGAGGAATAATTGAATAATAGGGGGGAGGGAGAGAAAAAAATCAAAAAGAGGAATAATGGGTGGGGGGAGAGAAAGAGAAAAATGCAAAAAGAGGAATAATGGAATATGGATATAGGAAGAGGATCACTTTTAATATAAAACAAAAGAATTAATAATGATTACACTCGAAAGGTAAGCCATATCTGGATAGAAACGAAAAGTATGCCTGTATATACAGGCATAATTTTCATCTCTCCAAACCCTAGATGAAGTTAAATATATGTATATGTTTAATAGAAGACGTCTTTCTTCAGAAACTAACATTAAATAATATAAAATCCTAATATTTTTAGATTGTTCATCACAATCTCATTGTCTCGGTTCACTGGTTTTAACATTTTTAAGTCTTGTTTATCCAGAACACTGAACTATTTTCTTTGTTGTAAAGCCTTTAAAAGTAAGAATACTTTTAATCCCCAAATCCTAAATTTATTCCACAAGGAATTAAAGAATTAATTTCATAATAGGCTTTTGTTAATAACAACAAACAACAAATTTAATTTTTCCGACATTTGAACAAGATTTTGTCTGTGTGCGTGCATTCAAACTTGCTTTTGTGTGTATTATATAGGAATAATGTGTCACTGCCAACACTTGAGTTTGAACATAGATCACCAGTGTGCAAACACAGGTGATCCCATTATTGAATTAAGTAGATCACCTGACCATAGATGAAATGCATAAAAAGAAAGTAGAATGATGTCTAACTGATCAACATTTCTAGTCTATCCTCCATTATTATACGGATCACTTTTTCATTCCTATATGTATCGCTATTCTCTATACTTTTCCCTATACTGATCACTACACGGATTACTATTTGGTGGTATCTTTTTGAGCAAGTATTAACAAGCAAGTACTATTAGTGCGAGTGATATTTGAAGGTGTCTGACACCAGCATTGTTCAACGGCATTACTATAGCTGTATCTGTGATTACAAAGTCTCTACTACAACAAGCATTACGAAAGTGACAATGAGTATTCATTCACATCAGAAAAGTCTGACGACGCTAATTCTTAGTTTGTGAACTTTTTACCATATTATTCTTGCTTTGGCTTATTACTGTTAATTTGCCTTACATATAATGTTTGTTTGCTTTGTATTATTTTTTTGCCCTTTTCTTTTTCTTGTTTATTGCAAACTTTGTTTGTTGGACAGTCCTGCCATTCATTCACATCTAACCCTAACCACTTACTCTACACTCTTTCCTCATTATATCCCCTAGGAATTTCAACTGTCTCTTTTTGGTGTTAAGTATGTCTTTTTTGTTGTTTCTCATATGTTGAGTCCATGATATTCTCAGCATCCTTCAGTAGAACCACATTTCTGTTGCTTCAAGTCTAATTATTCACTCTCATAGAGGTGGCCTAGGAATTATATAATAGTCCAGTAATCTTCTTTCCCAGCAGATTTTCCTGTTTTTAATGCATTTAAAAGCAAGCAGTTTTTTTTTTTTAAACAAAGCGTACAATATTCAAAAACTAGAACAACTATTTGATGAGTATTGCACTGCGAAATGTGAAACTTATTTGTCATTTAACCATAACCCCGCTGCAGGCAAAAATTGTCACCATAGAATTCTCTCCCTTTGCTGCTCTAGGCGCATTCTGTCGCCTTGAGACGGTTGCTATAAACACTTGTCAACTGTTATTTCTGGTATTTTAAGCTGGAAATCACCTACTACTGCTTTGGAACAAGGTTAAACATCCGTTTTCCAATGCCATCTTGAATTATTCTAGACTCGAGGTGTAACACTGATTAAAACCATGTTGATTTAAATTTTTTGTAAACAAAAATGGCTTTCAATATTTGATTTTATTCAGGAGTTTTCTTTGATTAGGACTCCAATGATGATTTTGAAGGCTTTACTCCAGTGGATATTGATGGTGAAGTGGTTGAAGATGATAACCATGCTAGTGACATGGAGGAAAGCGATGATGACCACTAACGGCTACTATTATCCATGCCTGACTAATTTAATGTTATGGAAGCTACTGGTGACCATCGACGTACCTGATAGTCTTTCTGAAAGTGAATTATTTTGTCTATTTATAAACAACAAAATAATAACTTTATTTATCAATGAGACAAATCAATATGAGTTAGGTGAAAGAAAGACCAAACAAATGCTTGTTTCTTCTCGTATGTAAACTCAAGGAAACATCATGTTTTTGACAAAATGAAAGTCTTCTTAGCAATTTTGCTTCTTATTGCATCCCCATAACTCCACAAGGAGTAATAAAAGTTAAAATATGTTAAATTATTTATGTATTTTTTTATTACCTGTTTTGTGTTTCACGTTTCAATTTTTTGTTTTCAATGTCAAAAGATGCATGTAAAACAAAATGAATTACATCAAAAAATTACTCATTCGTTCTTTTATTAGTGTACAAAAATTATAATCTATACGGACACTACAAGGAAAGTTATAACAATTTTAAAACAGTAGGTGTTCATGTTTTTGCACCCTCAAAAAAAGAAAAGAAAAGAAACAAGTC
This sequence comes from Acanthosepion pharaonis, assembly GCA_903632075.3. Classification (NCBI taxonomy): domain Eukaryota; kingdom Metazoa; phylum Mollusca; class Cephalopoda; order Sepiida; family Sepiidae; genus Acanthosepion; species Acanthosepion pharaonis. The sequence continues at coordinate 88,981 of CAHIKZ030002596.1, forward strand.
TAGATATATATTTCTAGAAAGAAATTAGCAATGTAAAAGTTAATTATATATAATCATTGTTTACAATTTGCCAATTGAAAGCTTCCCTGTCTTGCTCAAATATACAGATTATGTGCTTTTTGCAGATATAAACAGTGTAGATATATTTATCATACTACCCTGGCAAGTGACTCTGTTTTCATGTTGGAGGGTGATCATCAGATTATTTTCTGTGCATTTTTTTTTGAAAGAGAAAAAAAAAAAAAAAAAAAAAAAAAAAAAAATAAAACAATGGAGGGACAGGAAGATGAATCAAAAACAAAAAAAAAATGCTTGTAGGCGATCAATATTTGATTACCATGCATCATGGTTGGTTTTATAAATATTTCAATGTTTATTCAACTGTTGCTGCAAGACAATGATATCGGCTGATATTAGAGTGAACACTTTGAAAGAAACAGCTGTAAAAAAAAACCTGGCAAAAGGTTGTATAACAGACATCGCTAATTTAATCCAAAAAAAACCTGACTGGATAAAGAGAAAGAAAAGACCTGTGACAGCAAACACTAACCACAGACATCTGCCTTCGAGTGCAGCAGTAATACCAGGAAAGACAACTAAAAAAGATCCACTTTATACTTAATTTTGTTTATATTCTTATTACATTTAAAAGTTGATCAAATACTGATTGACCAAGAATATGTCCTCAATGGAAGAAGAGGATTGAATATTTGTCCCCAAATTTACCTTGGCAACAAAATGTCATTGAAGTTCATTGAAAACAATAAAGAGGCTGGAACTGCATTTATTAAAAAGAGAAAAAAAACACTGATAAAGAGGCAAAATTTGTCAACATGAAAAGTGCTAGAGACAATGAGGGAGGGAGAGAGAGAAAGAAAGAGAAGTAATGAGGGAGGGATGGAAAATTAAAGAAATGCTTAATGAGGGGAGTATTCTGGAAAACAAGAAAAGTTGCTGAAGGGAGAGAAGTTTGACAACAGACTTGGAATTGACTTGAATTTGAGGGAGGGAGACAATGGAAGAGAAGTAATGATGCAGCAAAAAATAGAAAGAGAGAGAATTTTAATTGTTTTGTCACCATATTGAAAGATTAGTCAATTCATAGCATCATTTTAAATAGAAAAGAATTTAAATATTAGAAAAGAACTAAATAGTGGAGAAAAAAGTAAACACAAAATCTGGAATGAAACTTTGAAAACAGAGAGAAAATGCTATCTCATATCTGTGGAGATGGTCAAAATAGGGTAGATGAATCCTTTGGGTACAGAACAAAAAATTTATTCAAGGGTAGAGATAAATATTAAAGATTAAAAAAATAGGGTAAAAGAGAAAAAATGAATATTAGGGTAATAATTTTTCATTATAGACATTTTTTCTGAAAAAAACACTATATCTTTAGGTATGTGTGATCAGTTACTTTTGAGAGAAACAATACATATACAGAGAAAATTACAGATATCTTAATGACAACTTTCAGTTAAAACTAATGCTATTTGGTTTTTTTTTATTTAGAGAGAAAAGAGAAACCTAATAGGGTAGAGAAACAAAAAGAGAAATAAGGGTAGAGAGAAAAATTTCTAATAGGTTTTAGAGAGAAAAAAATACATGAGGGTAGACAAAATATGTTAATTACAGTCTTATGTTTTTTTTAATACATTAATAGGGTAGAAAACAAATGAGAAGGAAATAATGATTTAAAAAAGAAGTAAAAATTAGAAAAACCATTATTTGTCTACCTAGATAAAAAATTAATGTGGAAAGAGAGAAAAAAGAGAAGTAATAGGGTAGAGAGAAAAAAGAGAAGTAATAGGGTAGAGAGAGAAAGAGATGTAATCGGCAAGAGAGAGAAAGAAATGTAATTTTCTTATTTTAGGTTTTGTATATCAAAATGAAATCTGTACGTCTTTTCAGACTTCCAGTATATATATATATATATATATATATATATGTTTTTTCACTCCAAGCAAGGTGATAATACCACTAGGATGTGCGGGGGAGGGGTTACAGGCTTTGAAATAGAATGAAAAAACTAAGAATCGGGAGGATTGAGAATAGGACAAAAAAATGGAAAAAGGTTCCAGAAGATGGTGATTGACATTGCATTTAAAGGAGGATAAAAGATTGTAGAATCAGGAGGAAGCAAGTAAGAAAAAAAAAAAAACATTTGGGGGTTGAGAATAGAAACTGTTGTCATAGAATGGTGGTTGCATCTAGCTAGTTCACAGTAAGACCTAGAAAATTCATGTAGTCAGAGCACCTGGAAAAAAAAATCCTCATCAGTTGCCATGAAAATATTTCTAGAAAAGACAGAGGGAAGCCATGCCACAGTAGTGAGAAAGTAACTAGTCAAGATGCCAGGTTGGGATAGATTACATTGCAGATCTTTCTTTGGATTTTGTCAAGAATCTTTGTTTGAAACCAGATAGGGGCTAGTGAGTGGAGATAATTGTGGATCTGAATGCAGTTTTGTGACTATTTTATAGTGTTATTTGTTAACTTTTTTTTTTACTCATTATTTATTATTTGTTGCTGGTTATTGTAATTACATTTACTTGTGTTCATTTGTTTATTATTTATTGATTTGGATTAATTAATTTATTTATTTTATTACTTATTTATTGTTCTTTTTTAGTTTTTGATTGTATATATGTGCGTGTATATATATATGCATGATGCATTGGTGTATATATATATATATATATATATATATATATATATATATATGCTGATGCATAAATGTGATCATTGCTCCAGTTTACTTTGTGAATATTGATGCGTAATGTTTATTTTCGCCCAAGAAGGAAGTTAGAAAAATAAAAAAAAATGAAAAGGGAGATTGTAATAAGTTACCTTATACCACTTATAAAGGAAACAGTGCTTTTGGAAAGTTGACACAAGAGATCTGGGGATCTAATTAACTTTTATAAAAAGAATTGGGGAGGTGAAAGAAAAAAAAAAGAAGGAAATTGCCATGACATATGGCAGCCACAATTTAATCAAACATCCTCTTTTTTTTAACCTGTTATGCATAAAAATATACTTCCTTTTGGCTGGGAAAGTTTACCCATAATGCATTTGCAGGAACAAGACTTAACCTAATTCAAGTAAATGACATTGTGTAGGGGAGGACATTTTCTCACCCCTCTTTCCCTTTTTCCACAACCTCTTTAGAAACATAAAAAAAAACAAAAGAAAATACAAAATATGAAGAAAAAATATTTTTATTCTAAGCTTCCCTGATAGACACATTAAGCGGGTTATCTTTGAGAGCATCTCTGAAAACATGATGGCTTCGACTTACCTCATCTTAACTGATGATCAGAGATTTAGAAACAAAAATAGGAAAAAAAAAAACACGTACATAAAATGCCAGACGTTATTTTTGTAGTCAAGATCAATGTAATCATAAAATTATATATAATAATTATTTACAATATGAACTTTAATTTTAGTATATTAACCTTTACCACATTAAATTCTTTCCAGAATGGCATTGCATTTTTTTTGACAGTGCAAAAACACCTACTGTTTTAAAATTGTTATAACTTTCTTTGTATTGTATGTATAGATTTTATTTTTTTGTACACTAATGAAATAATGAATGAGTAATATTTTGATGTAATGATCATCATGATTGCCTAAGGCATGAACCTACCAGTCACTCCGTCAGGGTTGATAACTGTATCCACACTGTTTATATCTGCAAACACATGATCTGTATATTGAGCACTCTTCTTTCAAGGCAAATTGTAAACAATGATTATATATAATTAACCTTTACCATGTTAATTTCTTTCTAGAAATATTCCTCCTGCCACTGCATTTTTTTTTTGAGGGTGCAAAAACATGAACACTTACTGTTTACAAAATTGTTATAGCTTTGTCTTGTGTGTATAGATTTTATTTTTTGTAATAAAAAATAAATAAATAATATTTTGATGTAACGAATTATGTTTTGCATGCACATTTTGATGTTGAAAACAAAAAAAACAAATTGAAATGTGAAATAAAAAATGGGTAATAAAATAATACATTAAAAAATACATAAATAATTCAACATACTTCAACTTTTATTATCCCTTGTGGAGTTCTGGGAGTGCAATAAGAAGCAAAATCGCTAAGAAGGCTTTCATTATGTCAAAAAAGTGATGTGCTTCCTTGTGTTTACGTATGAGAAGACACCAGCATTTGTTTTGTCTTTCTTTTACTTGACTAGCATATTTGTCTTGTTGACAAATAATGTTATTATTTCGTTGTTTATAAATAAACAAAATAATTCATGCTATCAGGTATATCGCCAGTAGCTTTCATAAAATTAGTCAAGCATCGATGACAGTAGCCGCTAGCAGTCATCATTGCATTCCTCCATGTCACTAGCGTGGTTATCATCTTTGACCACTTCACTGTCAATATCTACTCGAGTAAATCATCATTGGAGTCTTAATCAAAGAAAAACTCCAGAATAAAGGCTTTGTTGGATGTTGATGCAGCCATTTTGGTTTACAAAAATCACAAAAAAATTAACGTGGCTTTAATAGATTTTATACCTTGTAAAGTCTAGAAATTCTGGCATTGGAAAATCAAAGTTTAACCTTGTTCTAAAGCAATAGTAGGCGATTTCCAGCTTAAAATACAGGAAATAACAGTTGACAAGTGTTTATTTATAGCAACCATCTCAAGGCGACAAAATGTGCCTAGAGCAGCAAAGGGGGAGAATTCTATGGTGACAATTTTTGCCTCAGTGCAGTAAAGGTTAACAAAAGTATGGGACACCCAGTGAGGATGAAACTCATTTCTCAGTTATAAGGGAGACAGGCTTACTAATCAACAGACACACACTTTGTTTTTTTACCATTGTTTACTCAATAGAAGGACTAAGTGTCCCTCAAAGGGGGATGTTTGAGGTATGTATAGAGAGGGAGCAAGGGTTATACATTGTTATGATATGCAGGATAGATAATGTATAATATATATGAATAAAGACAAAAGGAAAACTTAGCTGACATGTTTCATCCACTGATGGACTTTAAAAAGATCACATAAACAAAAAAAAAAAAAAGAAAAATCAATAAACAGTCAATTACAGGTACCCCCTGATGATATATGAATAAAGACAAAAGGAAAACTTATCTTAGTCATCATGTTTCATCCTCTGATGGACTTTATCAAGGCAAATTTAAGGATTATATTTTGCAACAAATATTTATAAACAAAAGTAAAAATGTTGTTAGTTTTTCAAAATTTGAAGAACATTCATAAATATACATCAGGTTAATTGTGGAGGATGCTAAGTGACATAATTTAACATTGAATAAATGAGAGTAAATGTTGTTGTAATTTAGTGTTGATACCGTCGAAGTTAGCTTTTCCTTAATTCCCTAATTGTCAATAGGGGTCACTCTCCCTATACTATAAATATTGGGCAACTTCTCGCCTTGTTCTCTTTTTCACTTCTTCATTTCAGAGACTACAATGTAAGTGCTCTTAGAAGATCCACGTCTTCCCATTTGGGAAAGATGCTGTGAACATTATACACACATACACGTACAAACATTCAGCAAAATACAAACTCTTTATGTTCACACACACACGCAAATGTTAATGTCTATGTCCATTGTAAAATTCTGTTGTTTCATACATATATTTGTTTATATATATATATATATATATATATATCAGTCTTGTTTGCCTTGTTTACATCTTCTTTTGGACTTAACTCGAGTCCGGCAATTTTCTTGTAGTTTGGACCTTCTAGTAGGATATGTTTCTAACCCAACAATATGCAAACACACACCGGTCCTCTACAAATTGGTGACCCCAGTGTGATTGATTTTTCAACTCCTGCTAACAGACACAAGACAATGTATATGTACAAACACAAATTTTTACACAGACTTCCCAAAAGAGAGGTAGTCGGGGAAAAACATTGAAAAACTTTTCCTATCCTAATATGCACGCTGTACACTATTAACCAAAATACTTTTATACAGCAACAAAATTTGTAATTAGATCAATGTCCACACTGTCTATAAAGGTGAAAGCAAGAGAATTTTTTTTTAAATTCATGTGAAATTAAAATAATAATTTTTTTTCTTAAAATGTACCCAGCTTAACTGATGAAAGTTTAAAATTAAGAGAAATTAATTTTGTAACAAATTATTCACTTAGAGAGAGTTCCAGCAAGTTCCTCATAACCAGGGGTCTTTTCTCCGCCCTCTTAACCGAACACATGATATACAGCTTTTATTTTTGCTGCCCAGCCCCACATCAGCAAACTGAATGGTGATTAAAATAGAAATACATTGATAAGGTTTCAAGGACCTGACTACAACATATCATTTGCCACCTAAGATCCTCTTGTCTTATTCTACCTCAACATTAACCAGTAAACATTTACTCCCCCAGCCCCTCTTATCAACCTCGTGTCACTATCATCAGTACTGGGCCCTCCCCAATTTCCTCTCAAGTAACACTGATACAAACAATATGGTCTCAGATAATGGATATGATGTCTATGGTCAGAAAGATTCTATGTAATTCATTAGCAAGATAAGAGGACATTAACAAAAGATGTTGAAGCATTTTAAGGGTGTGGACCTATTAGAAGTGGCACTGTCAAAGTGAAGGGCTTTTCTGCTTCCCATCTCAGAAAAGTGTTTCAGGAAATGGGTTTTGTTTTAAAATCAGAAGGGAAATAGAAAACATACAAATTACATAAATCCTCAATTTAAAGAAAGCTATAATGAATTTTCAGATTTAATAAACCTTGTTCTGCTGTGTCCCTTCAGGATCTGGGCAAACACTGCTCTCCACAATTTCCTATCTTTTGTAGACTGAAGATTGCATTCACACATCAAACAGACAGTCACCATTCAGTGTTGACATCAATGTCCACACTTCTTATACTTACAGATGCTCTATCCTGAATAATGCTACTCTACAAATATAGCAGATATTAAAACTACATTTTATCATATGTGTGTGTGTGTTATGGGATCTTACCCATAATAATAATAATAATAGACTATTCCATACTTAATAAATACTGCACCTCAGGAGTAGGCAAGGAGTCAGTAGTTCAAGTCGAGTCAAGAGTCAAGTCAGAGGCAGTCCGAAACAGAGTTGCGTTCAGACAATTACTGCAAGACATTGGAATAGTGATACTGGTCGAGACTACATTGTTCTCTCTACTAAACCTGATTGTTCATACTAACTCTTCTACTTCTCTGTATATATTGTAATATATCTGTGTTATTCCATACCTGTGTTCGAGTTCTTCTTTATTGGTTCTACCTTGGACTATCACCGTGGTACAAGGAATCGGAGCATAACAAGTCTTACCGGATATAACTATATATATATATATCTATATATATATATATATATATAAAAAAAAGTAGCCCTGTTTGACAGCATTTAAGCTAGCTCCTGCATTGGGCTCTTGATTGGGCCTTCATCACAATAGGTAAGGAGGAGTAGATGTGATAGGCAACAATAAAATACAGAACTCAAAATTGATCGCTGCATTTAAGTATTGCATTAATATTTAAGCTTGCTTCTTAAAAGTACAATGATAATTCTTCTGCTACCACTTAATTTAAAAACAATTTGATGTACGTAGGTCCTTACTTTCCATACAAACAATTATTTTTATTTTACGGGTGACTTTTGCAATTAATTTTGATTATTCCCAAATTATAAAAATTGTTGTCATACAAAAAAAATTTGCCGCAAGAAATCACGTAAAAAAGAAACACACACACTTGGGAATCCAAAATTTCAGGAATGTGGGTCCAAACCCAGCCCTTTTGTAATTTGCTCTCAGAGTAAATGTTGGATTCTGGCCTCTAGAAGTAAAGTTGAAAAATTGTGACAGTGACATTAGAATTTATTATATATATCACCTTAGATGTTACTCTTAGTGCATACTAATATTTGAGTAGGTGCTCTGGTTATATATTAAACAGTATACTTATTTTCATCTACTGGACTGAAATTTTGAGAAATCATCTTAAAGAAAAATTTCAGCCCAATAGGTGAAAATAAATATATCATTTCAGACACCCTTTCCTATTAATTAATAAAAGCGACATGTGTGTGTGTATATATTAGGAGGAACAATTGTCCATTCATATATTTACAAGAGAACTGAAACTGACAATGAAAATTTGCATTGAAATATCAAATTCAATTACATGACTTGCTTATCAACCAACCAACTTAAAAAGCATGTTCTGGGAAATTACAATCAACCTTTCTACTACAGTATAACATCTGATCAATTTATATCATCCTGGCATCAGTTTAAACCAATTCCTTTTCTTCCATATATTGTTATTACTCTATACTGTCCTCTCATTAGATATGTTATTATCTAACCCACACACAAATTTGTCCCGTAATGCTCTTTCTAAAAATATCTCAAATTCACCTGTTGACAATAAACGTTTAAACCAAACAAATAAATTTGAAACAAATTCAACCTCCTCTTGTTTGGTATTATAAAACTTGTGACTTTCCTCGATGATGAGATATTTGGGCTTGAAGTGTTATAGCAACGGATGCTTAATTTCTTCAGAAATTCTAACACTCAGCTTCTGTGGTGCACACAAATCCTCCAAGACTGTGCATTTTTTCATCTATGGTGATGAGTAAGAAAAATTATTCCAAACAGTCTAGGTATGAGGAAATCTTTCCAGATTCAATTCAGAATTCTTCTTAATGTCCACGTGTTGACATATTTGCACAAAAAAAAAAAAAAATCTCTTCATGGTGCCAAAATGTTGCAACTTAGTAAGGCAGTTTGTAATAGTGACAACACAGTTTAATCTGGTTACTTCTCTGTTGACAGAAGTGATACTCCAGCTTTTTATTCACACATAACAATATGGTCGACATGGTAATTCCGTATCTGAACAACGATTGAAACAATGCTTGTGTTTCCTTAATTCTCAGTTACAACAAGATATAGACAAAAAGGCTTGTCATTGACATGTCACAATAGCTCTTAAAGCAAGATTTGAATTCAATATGATGAAAGGATATTTGAACAGAACCAGTAAAAGTAGAGTTGAATTCTTATCACTGAGGAAACACTTTTAATTCAAACCTTTCTATGAATCAAAGTTATTTCAAATATTCCAACTTTATGAGATTAAGCCATTTTTAGTGAAAGATTGATAGAGAGAGAGGATGAGCGAGTGATAGAGAGAGAGGATGAGCGAGCGATAGAGAGAAGGTGAGAATGAAAAATAGAGAGAGAGAGATAAAGTGAGGGGATGAGAGAGTGATAAAGAGAAAGAGGAAACAGAGGGTAAGAGATAGAGAGAGAGTGTTAGAGATACGAAGAGAGTGAGAGAGAGAGAGGGTGGGAGATATGGATGAGAGAGGGTGTGAAAGAGGGAGATGAGAGACGAAGAGAGAGAAATTTTTTTTTCCTTCCATTCTTGATAAAGCCAAAACCTAAAACAATGACCCTTGAGAAAAGTGGGAGAAAAAAAAAGAAGTCATTTTCTATCATGCAGGAATGAAGACATTCTTGAGATAATAGTTTATAAAGGTAACATTGTTCCTGTTTCTCCTCCCAAAACCTTTAACTCCCCACCTTTTTCAGCTATCATTTTTCATGAAACAAAGAACAAGCAAATACCTTTTCGGTTCTTATATTTTAATATATTATCTATTATCACATATTTGTGGGTTGATAAGTGTTGGTTGCTGTTACCCAAATGTTCAAGCCTTCACCCGCCATAACGGGGGGGGGGCAGAGAGAATTGATTTAGCAATGAAAAAAAAAAAAAAAATTGCCTCCCTAATTGCTAGCTTCCACTGTCTCACACAGAGTAGTGGAAAAATGCCTGCATTGTCCTTCAGATTCACTTGTCCCTTTGTTTGAAACTTTAAAATATACATTAGCTTTAACTTATTAAAATACATTACGACATTACTATGTTACATATATGCACACACAGATGCAACCTAAATGTGTTGTAAATTTGAGCAGATTGAACTTTTGAAAATATACTGAGAAATATAGAATCTGATTTTCTTTTTTTTTTACTTTTTTTAATTGATTTCATCCCAAGCAAGGCAGTAAAGCCACTAAGACACAAGTGGTGGGGGGGGTTACTGGGTGTGGAAGAATTAGGAATAGAAAGTTTAATAATGAGCAGGAAAAGGAAAGAGTAATCAGGAGGACAGTAGATAGTGATTGACATTGCATTTAAATTTTTGCAGATTAAAATTGTCTGGAAAGCATAGAGTCAGAAGGGAGTTCCACAAGCGAGATGTGAGAGAGAAGAAACAGCATAGAATTTACGGCTACATCTCGCCAGCTCACCTATAAAATGGTGAGAGCTTGACACCAGTAGAGAACTACACTTAAATTCAAAATGTCTAGGTGATTAGCAAAGAGCTCATTCAAACAATTACCATGAAAGTATGAAAAGGCAGAGAAAGGCAACCTTACAGTGGTGGGAAAGGGATTGAAGCCGAGCTGCTAGATCAAGACCAATAATATAGCTGATACTTCTTTGGATCTTATCAAGAAGATCAAGGTAAATAACAGGAATACCTGAACCATATGTGGTAGCAATATTATAAGCATGGACAAATGGTAGACTTTTAGATATGTAAGATATATTCTGGAGAGAATAATTGTCTCGCATGACACAGTGAACCAACTTTCTTAGCAGCTGACCTACCAATGGATTCAATATAGTCTTTCCACTTCATGTCAGCTGAGAACGTTAGAAAATGCAACGTTACTTTCCTGGAGGTTAGCATCAGCCATACTGATGGAAGGCAGAGAGGGGTTTTAGTATTTACCAGACTTTCCCATAAGGCAGGATGTGACACAAGGCTAGTGGGTTCAGGAAAAAAATTGTCTGTAGGTCCTGTAATAATGTAATCGGGTTTGTCTACCTCCCCAGACCAGACACTGCCAAAGGGCACCAACAAACCAAGAATTGTTCTGTAGTCTCTCAGACCTCCAGGAAGACGTATTGTATTTTAAATTAAAAAAAAAAAAAAACAATTAATATTTTTCATGTAGGGTATAAATATATAAAAAAAGAAAAAAAAAAAGAGAAGAGACAAACAAAAAAAGTGAGGCAAAAAAAAAAAAAGAAAAAAAGAGAGAAGATAAGTATGGCTGTAATACTCACTTTGTTAGGAGTAACATCCCAGCTTCTCCTCTGCCAGTTTATAGCAGATGCAACTGCAGGCGTCATATGTTTATCCAAACTGGACACATCATTTGATCCATTCTCCACCATTCCAGTGACAATCTTTAAACGATTGCCAGGTGCAATACCTATTTGACCACGGAAGGTACACCGCCACCAACCCAACATGCCATCCGTGTCCTGTTCAAGCACAGTGAGGACATCACCCCGACGAAATGCCAATTCATTGGCACTCTCAGCAAAGTTATCATACAACGCTTTTGCAAGGAATGTCTGGAAAAAAGAAAAAGTACATGTTAGGAAATTTGGAACTTTGCATTTGTTCTTAAAAGAAATTAGTGTGATTTACATATTTCCTGTCAAAAGTAAATTAAATCAATTTTCTTAACAAATGGCTCCCTGCAACTTGCTGACTTTTGTAAGAATTCTTTTTCAGACAAGGTTGGATTGTTTTCAATTTGATCTTGGTAGAAAAACAATGATGTCACTCCTAGAAGCTGTAGCCCAACATATCATACCATTTTGGAATCAGGCCAACTCTGTGAGTAAATTAAAAACAAACATTCTGGGACAGAATCAGATCTGCAACCCAGAAATTTTGGATTCCCAAGTTTTCATTACTGTGATTGTTTTTGGATTCTGCCATCTTAGCTTCTACCGACAAAAGAACAATTAATGGGACACTAAGTTTCAATAGCTCATGTTCAAATGAAAAAATTACTGTTCTCAAATTACAATGTTTCAAAATAAAATTGTCCGTGTTTTCAACTTTATACCTAGAGGCTGAAGCATATCTTACCATTTTGAAATCAGGCTGACTGTGAGCAAATTAAGATTATTCTGGGCTGGATCTGGAGCCACAATCGTGAAATTTTGGATTCCCAAGTTTTCATTACTGCAATTGTTTTTTTTTTTTTTTTGATTTTTTTTTTTTTTTTTGTGATAATAATTTTTATAACTTGGAAATAAATTTGGGAATAATCAAAATTAATTGTGAAATCCAGCAAAAGTCACCTTTGGAATAAAAATAATTGTTTGTATGGAAAGTAAGGACCTACATACATCAAATTGTCTTTAAATTAAGTTGCAGCAGAAGAATTTTCGTTGAACTTTTAAAAGGTAGGCTTAGATATTAATGCAATACTTAAATACAGCAATCAATTTTGAGTTCTTCTGTAGTTTATTGTTAATGTTATAATGTTATAATACTTTCTAAAATTGAAATGTCACATAATGTTTTTGTTTTTTTAAGCATAGAACAAGTTTGTTTGGAGTGTGACTAGTTTTCCTTTTTGTTAGTCAGTTATCTGCCATGCGTGATACATGCTTAGGCAAGTCATTGTGACTGAGGGTTTGATTGTGCTGGCGTTGTTCAGATTGTTGACCCTACGAGATAACACGCTCTCTCCCAGAAACTGTAACTAAGGTCTGCTCAGCATAATTGCAGTATCAACCACAGGTGTTGAGCAAATGCCAGAGCGAATGTCTGCAATAAGGATTTGCTAGCCACCCTAGTAGACGGGTATCCTCAAATATAAATGGCCAGCTATTATTTTTTTATATATATATATATATATATATATATATATATATATATATATGTACATGGGAACGTTTGCTTCCTGACCATGAAACCATACCATGGGTTGACCCAAGACTTGTGACTGAAATTGAGTAGACAGAACACTTGATAGCATGACTCAGAGTTTCACGTGAATATGCAATCTTCAGGTGCAGGGTATTCACCTGCACCTGAAGATTGCACATTCACGTGAAGCTCCATTTTGTGCTATTGATGTGGGATATTATGTGTATTCACTAATATATACTTGCTCTGTTATATAACATTGAGCACTGTTTTTATAACACCTGAGAGAAAAAAAAATATATATGTACATGCAAGCATATGTGCATATATGTATGTTCTTTTATCATACTTATCTCTCTCTCTCTCTCTCTATATATATATATATATATATATATATATATCTCTTATAGGTCAAGATTTGGGCACCACCCTCTGGATTTAATAATTAGTAAGTTTCATGCTTTCTTTGATGCAATTAACTCTTACTGGGCAAAGATGCTGAAACTATTTAAGCCATTAAAACAAGGAATCCATTTTTTTTCTTTTAGAGAGGGGTTACCTCAAATTCTAATCCACCAGCCCTAAGATTACCATTAGCCTGAAAGGTAGATTAGGCAAAATGAGCCAAAATTTCAAGGAAACTATGCAGGAATGGGATAATTTCATTAGTGTTACTGAATACATGATGAAACCCTTTAGAAATAGAAAGTCTCTCTGGCTCAAAATGAGCAAGTTAAATTATTTTAGAAAAAATGCACACAACCTTTTTTAGGCAATTCTTTGAAATTTGGAGGGTGGCCGAAAACCTACTTGGCCTATATATAAGACATATATAATTTTTATATACTGAATTTGTCTTACGCAAATCCAGGTGGCAACAATAAAAGAGTGAATGAGAACCTCCTTAATTGTATTTCTATATTGAAATCATTTTATATCAAAATATTTCAGCTGCCATTGTTTTTCCTCCCATTTTGTGGTTAAACAACATTGAACCTGATCAGTACCTAGATGGGTGACCTCTGGGAAATACCAAGTGATGTAAGCTTGGATGTGCAGGTGGTGTAATGAATAAGGGCTCATAATTGTTAATCAGTGCCAAATTCCAATTCCCATTAGGCTTGTTATATTCACTTGCACACAAATCCACCTCTTGTTCCACCAGGTACGGGTTAATTAGTAAGATTTTTAACACGAAACTATTATTATCTAAAAATTCTTACAATCTAAAATATTTCCTGGCTTTAAATAACCTGAAAAGGCTTGATAAGCCATAGAAAATGAATGAATGAATCAATCAATAAAAACCTTTAGGTTGATGACAATGTGAATGTAGTAAAAGTTGCTTCCCTATAGCCAACTAAATCATGCAAGTCAATAAGAATATCCACAAATACCTCAGCCACAAAGCAAGCCTGTTTAATATTATCTAGAAAAAAAATTAAATTAAAAATTTACAGGCATCAAACTAGACATTCCTGGGTATGAAAATAAACTACATCCGGCAACTGATCGGGAGATTGGTGGTTTTGAGTAGAGTGGAACCATCTCTTAATTTTTGTTGTTCCCAGGTTCACCCTGACCCAGGGTAGTAGCACTAGTCAGGATCCCAGCTACAGACAATGAACACACAAACCAAAACAAAAGACTATGAAAGTATAAAAATATCTATTTATAGTAAAAAAACAAAAAAAACAACAGCAACACATTTTTATATAACAACAATACATATACATATTTATAATAAAATTACCAACAATACATTTTTGAGCGAAATGACCAACAAGACATTTTATCTGTAGTTGAAGCCATAAAATTGTGTTTAAAATATTTAGGTTTCGGTATTAAATAACTCAGAGATGTTGATATGCTGCTAAGCAAAATCAACCAACCATACCTATTTATCTGTAGCTGAAGACATACAAAATAGTTAGGTTCTGGTATTAAATAACCCATAGAGGTTGATATGCCACTAAAGAAATTCAATCAACCAACAATATATATTTATAGTAAAATTACCAATAATACATTTTTTGAGCAAAATGACCAACAATACATTTTATCTGTAGTTGAAGCCATAAAACTGTTCAAAATATTTACATTTCGGCATTAAATAACCCATAGAGGTGTTGATATACCACTAAACAACATCAACCAACCAACTAACCAAACTAGACACTGATAGTCATGTTGATATCAATTCAGAAAATATTATTTAGGGTAAGAATCAAAGATAGTCTCAGGTAGCAGTTGGATGAAGATTCCACAAAATAACAATGAACAGAATGAAAGAATTAATGTTTATGGACAAGTAAAAGTCAGTGTTAAATGCTTTAAGGAAATGTTTGAAAAAAAATGTTTAGAACTGTTCAGGAAGTTTTATCCTGGCATTTTGATAAATTAACAGGATTTTCTTTCACCCACTTCCTGTCAACAATAAACCAATAGGAAACGATTTTTGCATCAAAAGCTAAAAACTTCCTTCAGTGGCCTTTTAAGCAAGTTGCCTATGAATACAAATTGACAACTTATCAGTAGGGGGGTTGCCTTCTGAATACTACTTTTATGTACTTCAGGACATTGGCAATAATGGCTCCCCATAACTTCCTGCCCTTTTGAGATCTTAGTAATGTTTGTCTTTCATACTATTGTTCGACTTCTATGTCTTATGAGTGTTATATTCTCCAAGCCTGCTTTCTTCATGATGTATACCAGAAATTTCAACTAACTACGATTCTAAGTCTAAGCATCCTTTTTATTTCCATTTCCTTTAAAACTTCCTCATTGTTTACATGCTCTGTCCATGGCATTCTCAGCCTTCCTCTTGCAGAAGGACCTTTCTGTTGCTTTCACATCTTCTTCAGTGAAAAGCTAAGAACTTTCAGTGATCTTAGTTTTGGTTGTACAATTAGTCTATTAAAATGTGCTTTGGTTTTGTTTCTTTATTTTTTTAAAATTTTCATAGATGACAGCAATTAAAATTTTTTAAATTTTCTAAGATTTTTTTTAATTTAATTGCTGGCTTTATAAGTAAACAAATGTTTCTGGCAACAAAATATGTTCCTAATGACAACAAAGCCCTGAACATCATTTACATTAGTCATTGTATGTGAAGGCACCATGGCGTGGTGTAATGATTAGAAAGCTTGTCTTGCTAGATCCAATACAAGTGAGTTCAATCCTCACCGGGTGCTCTATACATTTGGCCTTGTACCACATCTAAGCTGTACTTAGAAAACCACTAGTCATGTGGTTGATTCAGACAATTTTATTTCTATCTTTTATTTTTTAAGATATTTTAGATGTGTATCTTCTTGCCATCTTCTGGTATCTGTGGTATTATAGAATGTTGTACAA
Organism: Acanthosepion pharaonis; assembly: GCA_903632075.3. Classification (NCBI taxonomy): domain Eukaryota; kingdom Metazoa; phylum Mollusca; class Cephalopoda; order Sepiida; family Sepiidae; genus Acanthosepion; species Acanthosepion pharaonis. The sequence continues at coordinate 105,112 of CAHIKZ030002596.1, forward strand.
CAAAAATGAGAAAACAATTACAAGACAATCATAGAGTAAATAGTAATCACAAGATTAGGCATTTCCCTATAAGGAAACATTTGGCATTCATTGACCAAAGAACCAGTGCTACTCTCAGTTGAAATTTATAAAATTTTTCAATTAAAGCAATTTTTCATGAAAATAGGTTTCTCAAACTCACTGCTATCATTCTAGTATTGATGGGAAGTTTCCTTCCTAACCTTTTGTTTGAAGTAGTGTGGAATGCCAACATCATAATTATCATTATTTTCTCTATGATTTACATATGCTGTTAAATTATTTTAGAGGTATTATCCAGGCAACAGAACATCTGTTCACTCCTGAATTACTCTGAAAAGAATTCACCCAACAACTGAAAGTATTTTTTTTTTTATTTTAAAATTTTTCACCAGGAGGATCTAAGTTCAATCCCTATGTAGGGTAACAAATATTGTCCATAGAATAAAATTTAACATATGCTATTCATTTTAGTTGTCACTACCGTTGAATGTTTCCAAAATGTGTGGTATGGGGTCTATTATTTCATCCAGTTCTTTGTGATTCTTTAGCACCAGTCTACAAGATTCAAAGAATAGTTTTCTTTAAGATCTACTGTTTTCATTCATGCAAAACCATTTTTTTTTATCATGGATCTGAGAAAGTGGTTGCATACAGCTGGCAGTTTAGACATTTCCGAACAAGTTTGGCATCATGCATGACATCTATATGAAAGTCTCGATCTGATGAGACCATTTAAGAATATGAATTATTAGGTTAATGTTTTGGTTTTGTAGAATCTTATGGTATTGTGGGAAACTATCCCTAACACAGCCTATTCTATGGTTGGCTTCTTAAATTTGTTATAACTGATACAATGATTAAAACACTTTAATAAAATTCAGACAAGATTTTCATTAACTTATAAATATTCTTTAAGCTTAGTCTGACAAAAGGCCACATAGAGAAGGAAGATTCTTGCATTAAATAGCCTAATTTGCTAAGGGATATTCTTGCCTTAAAAGAAAAAGTTTCAAATTGTGGCTTCCTATAAGAAACCAAACAAGCACTGATGGTAAATACACCACAAAGCAAAGTCCTACATGTAGAGATATTTACTAACCAGTAAACTGGTACAAAGCCAAGGGAGGTAGAGTATATTGTTGGTGAGAAGGTTGCATTATGCAAATATAACGAGTGTCTACCAGCCTGGCTTGAAAACTAGGATTCAAAATTGGACTTGAAAACAAACCAGTGAAACTAGTGAGTGATTTACACAACTATCTCAACCACCAAGCAAGTTTAAGACAATGTAACAAAAGGATTAGTATGAAATTAAAGATATTTTATTTCATAAAATATTTAAAAATAAATAAAAATGTTTTAGCAAAAAGAAAAAAAAAAGAAAAAGAAATAAAAAAAGTAAAAAAAAAATAAAAAAAAAAAGAAAGAAAAATAAAAATGTATTTTGACTTCTGGAGACATGTTTTTTTTTAAGCCTGAAATATATTAGGAGTACTGTCATAGAACTAAACATGTCTGATTAATGTGTAACAATATATAGGAGGCTTATATATATATATATATATATATATATATATATCTTAATCTATTTAATTAGCATTTTTTATATTTTAAACTTAATGTATTTTATTGATGTCAAATATTATTATTAATTTGAAATTGTGACAATTCCAATGCGATGAAGCTGTGGAAAATGACATCAATATTAGACACATGATTGTATCTATTTTAAGTCTGATCCCTTTTTAACTTGTTCAGCCCATAAAGAAAAAAAAAAAAAATTCTAGGTCACCCTATCAACTCATGTCTAATTCTTCTTTCTTTCCTTTCCCTCCCACTCCCTCTCTTCCTTTCTTTCTCCTCCCCATACCAAAATTTTTTAAAACCTCATATGGAAATTTTTATTTTTCTTTCTTCCTCTTCCTTCCATCTGGACAAATTGACTCCTTTTATTAAAAAAAAATTTCAGTCTGAAGAAATGAATATTTGTATGTATTCATGAAATAAATTATAACTGAATGGATTTTTAAGAATAATCTGTACTTATGATCATTATATTGCTCTGTTTATCACAGTGAGCTCTCTTTGGATTTATCCCTACCAATTATCAATGGATATTTATATATATATATATATATATATATATATGTGTGTGTGTGTAAAAAAATGTTTGTGATGTTTCCTCAAGCTAAAGTGATGTGTATACTGAATAAAGAGAGAGGATGCTGAGAATTAAAAAATTTTTTTTTATATGTCCTGACGATTACATTTAAGTAGGATATATAGAATGCAATGGATAAATTGTCGTCTAAATTATACAAAAATGAAAATAACAATGACATATCATTTTAACAGATATATTTACCAAACTATACAAAAATATCTTGAATTACTATAGAGTAAATTTATTCAATAAAATTGCCATAGTCTCCAACTACGGCCATTAGACAACTTCGGAATCTCCTGCATCTCTTCTGGGCGGTCTCCTTGTTTAAGTTAGTGAATGCTGCAATAATCTTTGCCTTCATTTTATCTTTGGTGTTACAAGGAGTTTTGTTGGTCTCTTGCTCAACTGTGCCCCTCATATAATAATCAGGGGGGTTGTAGTAAGCAGTGATGTGGTTGCAGAAATTGTCTGACAGCCATGACCTTTTCTCCTGCTTGTGTGGAAAGGTGCAGAGTCCTGTTGCCAGCCAGGGAGTCTTCCAGCAGCCACTCTCTTGATCCAGGGCAGCACTACTTCTTAAAGGCATGTGATGTAGGCCTCCAAGTTAAGTCTGAGGCCCTCTCGGAAGATGAATCGAGGCATAATGTTGCCATTACTAGTGATCACTCCAAACACCATGATGTTGACTCGATATATCATCCAACTTTTTCTCCAAACTGTCCTCAGATTTACACCCAAACACCCTAAAATGTTTGTATTGGAGCTTCTGGTGCAAATGCCAAGGAGTACAACATGGCATTTCCAAATTTCTCAGAATGAATTGCACCATGATGCTCTTTTTCTCACAGACGGTGCCCAACTAACCCTACTATACTGTGCAGTTGACAAAATCTAAAAACGATGCGCAAAGTTAGAAATATAAAATGGCAACAATTTACTCATGAAACCCTGAATATATATCGTCTTCATTGAAATTATTTTTCTTAAAAGTACATATGTGATAAGTTTCATATCCGAAATGTAAACAATGTAATTTCTAAAGAATTAATGGATTTATTTATATGCTATATAATAATAATACTATAATAATATGAAATGCTCTAATAGTAATAATAATAATATAATAATGTTATATAACAAGATATAATAATTCCATAATAATAATGACATAATAATAATTCTATATAATAATGCTATAATAATAACAATGTTATATAATACCTTAATAATAATAATAATAATAATATAATAATGCTATAATAATATAATAATGCTATATAATAATAGATATAATAATGTACACATATGCACTGAGTAGTGACAAGAGCTGGTGGGTAGGAATTAGTGCTATATAAAAATCAATTTAAAAAAATGCTAAATATTTATATGGTTTTTGCCGGATAATTATTGAATCAAGTTGAATTGAATATAAAAGACCATTTATTCTGCCCAGTTGTCAATTGAACACAATCATCAAAAGAAAAGAAACTTTCTGGACTGATGAAAATCATGGAAGGGGGGAAAAAAACGAACTGTCTCAAAATGCATCCAATTGTTTAAACTGACTTCAGGTCATTTTTTATCTATAGAAAAAAAAAGAACAATCATAGCATGTGTTTCTCTTACACACTCTAAAAACATCTGAATGAAATATATAACTTTCCAAAGCTAATGTAGTAATTTTTGCTTGTTAGCAGTTCTTCTTCTTTAAAGGCCATTTTGTTATTGTTTCCTATAAACTATTTCCATATTTCAGCACAGACAAAAGGCTAGTCATGCTTGCTTCAAGCAGAAAATATTTTTAAAGGTTAAAAGAAGCAAGTTTATGATGAATGGATTCTTTGTAAAATCAGATACAATAATAGAATAGCCAAATTCACACTATCAAATATGATAGACACCAAATGAATTCAACATTTTACAGCACAAACTTAAATAATGTCAGTTTTTATATTTCAGGAATGTATTTCAGCTTCAGAAGGCGAATAAAATATACAAAAATTTATTGTATTATTTACATTATTCGAACTTTTATCCTCATCTTCATTGCCATATTCACAACATTTCGGCCATTGTACGCTTTGGCCTTCTTCAGGTGATTGGAATTTCAAACCGAACCCTTCATTTCGCCAACCAGGATAGATTGTTCTAGTTCCACGTGTCATGCCTCTTCCAGATGTCTCAGTCATTTCCCTTTGACACAACTCTCCAAATTTTTTGGTTCACCACTGCTGTGGCCCAATACTGAACTCATAACTCTTTGGGTCTAGTGCTCAGCGGATAAAAACGTTGGTTAGATCCAGTGACTAAGAGATCTAGACAAAAATTTATTAGAATTTCTGAAGATTTCTGACATCATCTTTTCTTGCATTAGATAATCACTTAAAGAAATTAGTTCTAACTTACTCCTAAGTCGTTTTGAACATAACTTATTGACTTATCAAAACTTACCCAGAACAGTTCAGTTCAGAAATTGATATGGTAGCTCAATTAAAAGAAAAATAAACAAATAACAAGTCTAAACTCGAAGATCCAGGGCCAGAAAGAAATGTTGAAATCATGAATTGCAAATCCAATCTAAAAAATCCCAACATGCGTAACCGGTCAGAAATCCAATATACAAGGCAACAGTCATTCACAAGGCAGCAGAAGAGGTAGAAAATCAAACTGCCCTAAATTGAGAACACCTACTGCTTTTATTGATGAAACAGTTTTTTTCATTGTTCGATGGTTGGAGCAGACAAACAATATTAGCATATCTGAGATGCATTTATGGCAACAGCTGCCACTGACTTGTTTCTATTTTGGTTATTTTATCTTTGGCATATCGTACAGAACACATGTGACCTTTTTCTCAGTAAGTGACTTTTTCTTTCGTCACAAGTTCTGATGGCAATCAGTCTGTCAACTTATATGAGAGGGGTGGGAAAAGCATGGCTCAAAAGCCACATGAAACACTTTGATAATCAATGCGCAGCTTATGAAAATATTTCGGCTGACCATTTCTCATCACAGTTAACATAATAGATAAATAAGAAAAGATCTCGTTTTATAATGTGCTGTATAGTGAAACGGACTCATCTGTTGCTGGTGTTTTATAAGCTATGGTGCTGGTGAGTTTTGTCAGTTGTAACCTCACTGCTTCCTGAAATGTACATATGCAAATAAAAGCTAGTAACACATATATCCAGCTATGTGTTTTTCTCTTCAACTAAAATAGTACCAGATCCACAATGCAAAATTATTTTTAACTATTGAATTTTGTTACTGAAATTAAAATTTGTATGTTTAAAAAAGGAGGCATGATAGAGTAATGGATAGTGGCTCAGATTGTGGAATCGGAAAGCTGAGTTTATAATCCAGTCAAATCTATTAGATTCAGTTACATGCTAATACTCTTGGGAAAGGGTATGAATCTTCATCTTCTCCCCCCATCTATGGGCAAATAGCAGGAGAGACCAGGTTCTATAGCCTTGCATGGCAACTGGTCTACTGCAGAAAGAAACGGCAACCTACTGCAGTCATATATCAAAAGATACATGATCGCCTAAACGTGTATCACACATGGAACATAACTGATATTTTTTGTGATTTCCATATTAAACATGTTCAATAAAAAAAAATCATAAGGTTTCGAAAATATTTGATATAAATGTATACTTTTTGATTGCAGAAACTAATTAATAATTACTAAAAAAAAAAAAAAACTATATATACATGGATAAATTGTGTACATCTATTTGCTAGCAATATTTAAGATATGTGCAATATTTACTAAAAACTTTTAGATAAAAGTTTGGAAAGAAATTGTGTTATGGTGCAGTTCCATAAATTCTTGATTCATGTAAAATTTGTTCAGTGCTTATAGTTACTCAAAGATCTGAAGCTTACTATTGATTTCAATGTCAATGAGAATGACTGCAACACACTTGACCCTTCCCTTTTATAGGCAAAAGCACACAAATGCATGCTGGGATTTTTTTTCTTAGTCAATAAAATAGGCTGTTAGAATAAAAATATTATATTCGCTTGTCCAAACTTGCTTTTGTGCATTAATGCCAATTCTTAGTTAGTGAACATTTTGCCTTATTATTTTTAATTCGCCTTATACATATTGTTTGCCCTGTTCCTTTTTCTTTTTATTGCAAACTTTGTCAATTCTGTTTATTGGACTATTCCATTTTTTATTTTTTATTTGACCATGGCTACTCACTCCACACTTATTACATGTACTGCTTATATATCAAGCAAATTTGGTCAACCCCTATTATAGAAGATGATTTTAATTCTGATGTTATGAGGATTCTGTTGAGGCTGGTGTATATATTGGATTTCTTCCTTTTAAGTGAGTTGCACAGAATTGCCCTCACTACAATCACAAACCAACAATGGAGCTCTAGAATGGTTTTCAAGGTTGTCCTACAAACCAATTTGAAAGTGGTTTAGAGTTCAATCCTTACCATGCACTCAACTGCTGTAGCTTTCAAACTAAACCAAAATATACTGATTCATTCATTTTTTTACAGCTTATCAACCCATTGTAAGGTTATTTAAAGTCAGAAAATATTTTTAGATTGCAAGAATTTGGAAGTGGGTAGTGATAATAATTATTTAGTGATTCAAGTCTTACTAATTAACCCATAGCTGGAGGGAGAAGAGCTGGATTAATACTTTTCCCAAAGATATTTGTGTGTAAATGAATATAATGAAAGCAACTGGAACTCAGGTCACTGATTAACAATTCCGAGCCATTATCCATTGCACCACTCGCACATCCAAGCTTACAGCACCTGGTATTCCCAAGCAGTTGCCGATCTATGTAATGACCAGGCTTGATGTTGCTTAACTTTGGTGATCGTATGGGAACTCAACTCTGATTAACAATGCTGAGCAATTATCCATTATACCACCCGCACATTCAAGCTTACAGCACCTGGTATTCCCAAGCAGTTACCCATTTAGTACTGACCAGGCTTGACATTGCTTAACTCTGGTGTTTCAACACTATATGACTGTAAGCATTAAACCAAAAAGCTTTTTGGCATCATCTGTAGCTGGTAAGGTCAGGAGTTCAATCCTTACAAGTTATCTTTAATATTACAAATCTAACTCATTAAACTAAACTGAGCAATATAATTCTATACCAATGATAAAACATAAGGAACTAGTATATATTCTTAATATTTGTAGGAGGAGACTTGTACAGTATCACCCTCATGCATCAATAATAAGACATAATGGATTAAGTGCAGAAAGAGTTGAATTCATGAGTTTTTGAAAAGGCATGAACATTAAATTGATGTTATCAGCCATGAACATAATTTTAATTAAACCTGGTTGAATAACATTTTCATATTTGCACTGTATTTGACTAATTCAAGTTATTAATAGAAACAATGAACAACTCCATTTAAGTAATAACCGTGATCTGTAGTATGTGAATAATTCGGTTTAATTGCAGTAGCAAGTCTTTCTAGGGTAGAAAAATACTAGCCAGTAATTGTGAGATCCAATTAACAAACGACAATTAAAAATTCAGCCCTAAAACTTGGCTATCATTATTTGGTGAGAATTGTGGGTGGGTAGTGAGTGAACCAGTCTAAGAGTCGGGCTTTAGTTTATGGAAGACTGTCAAACAAGCCAGATACAATATGGCGCAGAAAAAAAAACAAATGAAAGCATTTTCATGGAATGTTTACTCTTGGTGTTTTTGGTAAAAATGCTCTGTATAGTTGGACTACCATGTTTGAGTTGGGTGTCAGGAAAAATATCCAGCCTTGTAAAACCTTGCCTCAAATCATTATGAAAAATCCTTTGCCAGGCAGGTCCCAACTCAACAACAACAAAAAAAAGAAAAACATAGGTATATATGTATGATATAAAGCAGAAGTTATAAACATCTACTTATTGATATTTCTCTTCATGTTGCAGAAGATTAGTTGAAAGGCATGGCGGACAGGGAGGTTGTGTTGTGTAACAATACCAAGAAGTAAAAGCTTTCCTACCTTGAAAAACAGCATCAATACTTTGGCTTTTACCTGGGGTTGAACACCAAACTCCCACTTGTTGGAAATATGTAACTATCTGAGCCACAAGGCAGGCATTAGATATCAGAATTGTTTGTTACTTCACAAGAATCTTTGGTTGAAACCTAAATTATAGTATTTTGCATTTTGTAAAATAAAAAAAGTTGTTGGGGGGGGTACTTATCAAAGTGGGGATGGTGATGACTTGCTAGTCAGGTTGACTTGACGGTAACAGGGAGGAGGGAAAGTCTTGTAATATGAGACTTATATTTTCCAGCTGCTCAAAGGAAGTTGACGTTTGTTTTTTTTTTTTTGCTTATTTTTACTTTTTTATTTTGCAGGAGGCATCTTCATCAGGTTGGAATTCTTTTAGTGTTAGTCAGAACATTTTCACCCCCTCCCCTTTTTTTTCTTTTTTTACATGTGGGCTATACCAGTTACTTACCCTGCTGATGTAAATCCAATTCAGATCTAGCAGGGCTACCTGGCAGAGTTAAGGTCTTTAGTAAAGAAAACGATTTTTGAAATAAGCATTATAATAGAAAACCCTAAGAATACATTGATATGTCGGTTTTTTTCTGTTAGATTTAGAATTCAATTTTACAACCAACTTCAGTACTGAATAATTCTTTGCTATGATTGCATATGGTTTTTCTTACAGAAAAAGAAAAAAAAAATCCCTAAATTACAAAAATTTGAAATATTAGTAAGCATGAATCTAACAAATAAAAACTTAATACACACACACATTGTTTATATATATATATATATATATATATATGTTTTTTTTCGCTACACAGTTCTAACCATGTTTCAAAAATGGAAGCTAAAAGCCTCGAATTTAATTTTGTAATTAAATTAAAGACATTAGTTCCATTTCATCCTCAAGCGAATTTTGGAGTAACTTTTAAAATTACTGGGTTTTAAATACACAATAACTGATACATTAAAATATGGACATATTGAACACCCAGACACCCCTTGTCTAGCAAAATAGATTTATCTGTAACCTTGGAAACATGAATTTTGTTTTAGCTGTCTATTTAAAAATTTTTTTTTTTCTTTTACAACTTGAACGTCCCAAAATATTGCTTTTATAGCCATTTTAAAAGGTTGTTGCTATACGCATATATATATATATATATATATATTAACAGCCAGACAAGTGAGGATTGAATGCAGTCAAGTGAGATTTCAGTTGATACAATATGCAGAGTCATTACAAATACAAACACTTGAGCAGTTGTATAGCAGAAAAAAAAATCAGAATAGAAGATTGAAGTGATCAAAGAACATCTAACATGGATTGTGGGAAAGTCGTAAAAAGTAATTTTCAACAATGACTGCAAAATAGAGTTGCAGCCAGATGCATTGTTTCTTTCTCCAACTTTCTGGTTTGAGTTTGGGCAAAATTAAAGTACTTAATTTACCATGGTGACCCCAAAGTTTTACACTTTAGTGTATAATGGTCGATGCAATACTTTAGGTAAATTTAGGCTTAAAAAAGGCATTTTTTTTTTAATTTCATATTGCAACCTTCTATGTATTGTGTCTTGTCAGTACGTAATGATCATGGATCTCCATGATCACCTTGCAGCAATTAGTAATCTTTATGTTTTTGCCACCCCTCCCAGCATCCATCCACATAAGAAAATCAGGTAAGTGACCTGCCACCTCACCAACTATTAAATTTCTTACCCTTCTTCAACACTATGTACTAGAAATTTTAGGTGTTGCTGTTTTGGAGGACTTTCTTCAAAAGTCTATTGACGTAGTACATAATACAAAAATCTATTATTTTGTCGTTACTTATTAAATGAGAGATATGGTAAATAAAAGATGATTTTATTTTGAGCTGTGCAATTACAAAAAAACAGAATTTTAAAGTTTTCTACGCAGAAAAATAGACATGTTAGATATATATTGAAAACTTTGAGAGTGTATGTGAAGATATAAGATAGTTAGAAAAAGCTACTTGGAGAAAAAAGTTATTAAAATAGAGAATAAAAAAAAATAAAAGGCAGAGAGAAAAAGCAGATGTATAAATAAAATAAGAAGTTAAAAAAAGGAAAAAGTAAACTAAAATTTCTCAGGCAATAAAAAAGGAGAAAGGAAAGAAAGAAAGAAAAAGAGAAAGGAACGAAAGAGAGAAGGAAAGAAAGAAAGAGAGAGAGAAAGAGAGAGAAAGAAAGAGAGAGAGAAAGAAAGAGAGAGAGAAAGAAAGAGAGAGAGAAAGAAAGAGAGAGAGAGAGAGAGAGAGAGAGAGAGAGAGAGAGAGAGAGAGAGAGAGAGAGAGAGAGAGAGAAAGAAAGAGCAAGAGAGAGAAAGAAAGAGCGAGAGAGAGAAAGAAAGAGCGAGAGAGAGAAAGAGAAAGAAAAAATGAGAAAAGAAAAAGAGAAAGAAAAAGAGAAAAAAGAGAGAAAAAGAGAAAAAAGAGAGAAAAAGAAAAGAAAAAGAAAAGAAAAAGAGAGAAAAAGAAAAAGAGAGAAAAAGAAAAAGAAAAGAAAAAGAGAGAAAAAGAAAAAAAAAGGGAGTTAACTTTTCCAGATATTCAACAATTGACCCAAAAATTTCCGAAAAAGTATGAAAAAAATGTAAACCAAATGTGAGTAGATGCAGAATGAGGTTATCAGTTGATAGTTTCTAATTTCCTGTTTGAGACGATGATGTCTCCTGCCCTAAATGCTCCAACTCTCACTTTAAAAATTTACAAGCTCATCTGACAATTGTTGCCAAAAGACAAACACTTTCTACTAAATCTCTCTCTATTCCTCAGCCTTGACAATGACATTTTCTCTTTTTTCCTTTTGTCTGTCATTGTAAACTCACACTTTCTTACAGAACAACAAGTATTTATACATGACATTCTTTATTAACTTTTTACATTGACTTTGCACTGTGTTTCCCCAGAATACATTTCAAATCATTTTGCAAAGAATATTTAAAAGGAATTTCCTTTAAACAAGTAATCTATCCTCCAGCTAGGTTTTAGTAAAGGTAGGACATGGGTAATAAATCCAGTTGTTTAGAATGAAACTCAGTACATGGATCAGTTAAAACAAAATTTAGGATAGAAGATAAGGAAACAGAATATAGAATAAGCAGTGCCAAGGGTAGTTTCCCCCAACACCACAAGTTGCTACAAAACCAAAACATTAACCTGAAAACTTTGAGTCATGTCCCTAAATAGCTTTGTCAGATTGAGACTTTTATATGGATGTCATACACGGTGTCAAACTCTTTCAGAAATATCTAAACTATCAGTTGTACATAACCGATTTCTCCAATCGATGATTAAAAAGTAGCTCTGAGCAAATGAAGCTTATAGGTCTTAACAAGGACCCTCCTTATCTGAACCTGATCGATTGGTGCTACAAAATCACAAAGAACTTTACCAAATATCAGAAACCACATCACTTGAAGACTGCAGCAACAACTAAAATGGATAGCACATGTAACATGATGAGAAAATAATGACAATCAAGATGTTGGCCTTCCACATGACTTCAAACAAAAGGTTTGGTAGGAAACTCCCGTCAATACTGAAAAGAGCAATAACAATTAATGGACTTGAAAAACCTATTTTTCTGAAAAATTTTTAATTTTATAAATTTCAACCGACAGTGGCACTAGCTGTTCAGTCAATATGCCAAATGTTTCTTTATGAGGAAATGGCTCACATTACCATTAGAGAGAAGAACAGATACTACACTTGGTAATTTCTTGTACCTCCATGGTGATGGGATATGCAAGAGGCCGGTTTAAAGTGGGGCACCCAAATATGTGTACCTGGGCTAAGGCCAAAATTTGCTTGGTTTCTGCAACCAATGTCAAGGCCTCTGATTGGGAGGTTTTGAGGAGCGTAGCACTACCTCTTAATTACTGTTGTTCCCAGGTCCACCCTAACCCAGGGTGGTAGCACCTGTTAGGATCTCAGCTATGGGCAAATAGTGAATCCCAAACTGAGGTCAAGACACTATGATAGTATGAAAATACATTTTTATAGTAAAAATATCAGCAATACATTTACATAGGGGAAAAAAATTAAACTTCAGCATTAAATGACCCATAAGAAGTTGATGTGTCAGCAAGCAAGCAAATAGTATTGCACTGGCATTGATATTCCACCGACCTTCTCTCTTTGGTGCAAGGAGGAAGGTGTTGCTGCAGGATTAGAGTCTCCATGACAAGGCACCCTCATTTGTTTTCTGTGTTCTGACCGAAGAAGGAAACACAATTGCAAGATAAAATGTAGTTTGTCTGTGTGAAAGCAGATTATATTTTTTTTGACACCCCACACTGGTAGGTTGTGACACAAAGTCAGTTTAATGTCGGGGAGCCCAAACACAGTCCCAAAATAACCCAGACCCCTCAACTCTTCTTTGAGCCGGCAGTGGTTTGGTTTGGTTTGTTTTATGGCATATCAACCTCAATGGGTCATTTAATGCTGACAACTTTTTTTTTTCCTTGTAATATTTTTTTTTTTCCTCAAAAATGGAGAGGTGGTAATATTATTTTAAAAAATGTATTCCTGGTAATAATTTTCTTACAAAGTATTTCTGGTATTAAAAACTATTTTTACACTTTCATATTGCTTTTTACCTCAGTTTTGGGGTTGACTATTTGCCCATAGCTGGGACCCTCACAGGTGCTACCACCCCGGGTCAGGGCGAACCTGGGAACACCAGCAATTGAGAAACCAAAAACGGGAGGGAAAAGTCAGGTAAGGAGTGGCCCTTATTGTGTAATGTGGTGTTAGAGGCAAAGCTGATTGCAAAGAGCCCTACCTTGTGATATGATGAGGTAATAACTTCAGGGCCATTTTATGATAGTTGGCACTGACACTTTGACTCTATTGACAATTTTATTCAAGATTTTTAAAAATTCACAGGAACCAAGTCTTTGGTTTACAACCTTGGCTTGGACTCTTTGCATTTTCTAGAACTCTCTAACATTGATCGTCGACAGCTTGGAATTCCACAAGAGTCCCACTACATCATTCTCTGTGGTAGAGATGGTCGTAGTGGTTATGGTAGGATATGGTGGTAGCACATTCTGGCATAAACCAAAGCTGGTTACACACACACAGACTTGCAGATTCTAGTCAGAACATTATCATTGATAACTCTCTCCTCCAATTTGCAGAGCCTAGTTACTCTATCCTTAATACTTGATATAATGCAAAAATCTCACTGATAAAAATCTGTCAATAATTATAACTATTTATACTGGGACTAATGCCTGCAATTACAAGTAATTCATAATAACATTTTAAATTTTGAAATCATATTTATTTTGGCATATGAATTTTTTGAAACTGTTTCTAAATCTTTGATTGTCTTTCAATCATTCTGCCTCACCTGCTATCCTCTTCTGTCACACTATTTGGGAACCATTGCACTTCACCATTCTCTATAGTAGAGATGGTTGTAGTCGTTATGGTGGGTTATGGCTGGCTGGTTGGTTTCTGTTGGTATTTTTTCTTTGGAATAAAACTGCCCATTGCCGAGAGGATCCATTTAGAGATGAAAGAGACACGGAAACTCTATTTTTGCAAAAAGCTGAAAAGAGAACTTCTGCAATGTAGGATCTGAAGATGTCCCAGTCAGCTTTGGTGTACCAAAAGATTGTCTTGTGAAATATACATCAGTGGCTGCTTTCAGTCTGCTATCAAATTTAACAATGATCAGTGAGTGGTCAGAAGAATCCAAAGGAGGTAGCTCTTCAGCAGGACATTTTTCATGGCAAAATGTGAGAAAGAGATTCAGGAGGTTTGTGTGATATCCTGTAAGTGTCACCAACTCTCTGGGTCATATCATAAGCGACAGAGAAGTCATGACAGTATCTGCCTTCTTTGTCAGTTCTGAATGAGTGGGCTAACCACTCCTTGTGGTGAATATTAAAGTCACCACAAATATGAATGCTAGCTGAGGGATGGTCAAATATGATTTCATCAATTTTCACATCTATTTATTCAAATATTACAGATCCTTCATCCTGTGACAGTGAAGATAAAAGACATTGGGAAATCTGAGTCTTTATTTTTGGGGTCTATGCAACAAGGGAACTCATTAATATAAGTGTTGAGTCCATGGCTGTTGTGGTTTTGAGAGTCATACTTTCCTATTAGAGACAAGCAGTCCAGGATTTTGAAAACCTTAGGTTAGGATTGGCTTCTGACAGGAACAGGAGGCCTAGTTTGACTTTGTGGAAATGGTGTTCCACTTCTGGGACATTGGATCTTAGACCCCTTCATATTTGTGTAGGGGATGCTGAATTTGGAATCTACTTTTGTTTTTCTGGGGTTGAGTTTGTATCTTCTATTTGCTTTTGTTGCGGACATGGTTAGATATAGAGATTTTGGAAGGGAACCGTACATTTTTTTTTTTGAGGAAATTTTCTGACCTCTCCCTACTCTTTATTAATTTGGCACTTTTGCCCATCCATAGCTCAAACAGGAAATGGTAATTAATAGAGTTATTTTTATTATTTTTTTTTTTACTTGCATGTTTTTATGATTTCGTGGTTTAAAAAAACAGTCTTTTATTGTTCTTTCTTATGCATTCTGAAGCTTCCCATTGCAGATTATTCGAATCCAAAACATATTTAGAGTATAAGAATAATTGTTTTTTTGTTTTTCTTAAAGTGAATATTTCATTAATAATTCTTTTGAGATAATGATTCTTTTTCCTGATAAACTTAAAACTTTGATAAAAATATAAAAATAAAAAACCCTTGTTTAATTAAATACTAAATCTTTAATCTTTTAAAGGTTGTTCCAATCCATCTTTTATTAAGATCCTCCCATTTATTGCATATCAAGAAAAATCCACCCACATATGCAACACACAATTATTAACCCCTTCCTTAGTGTAGACGTGTATATACGTTTTTACTGTAATCTTTTTCAGACATGGATGAATAAACATCTAAAACATGTTCAAAAACCAGCTACAGAGGTGTTTATATGTCAATCTTGATTCTTTTTAAGCCCTTCTGAGGTTGAAATGAGTCCAATTGTCAACCCAGATGTGTGCTAGGGGTATTAGCCACCACTCGGGTACTTCAAGGTGTCTCAGTTTCTTAGTTACTATATTAAAAACAAATAAAAAAATTATCTGGAAATGAAATGTTTTACCCAAAATAATTGGCAGGGAAGGGGTTAAGACACCCTCAACAATTATTAAAACCCCATCCACTTGTATGTCTTCATACTAGCACAACCACCAAAGGCTTCCAAACAGTTCTGTCTGCCAAATTTAACTCACATTGCTTAGGTCAACTTGTACTACAGTTTTTCAGTTACTTTCCAATGTTGCTGCCCACTGGCATCATCTCCCCAGACGAATTTTATTGAGAAGTCACCTACTTGACAAATTGACCATGGTGAGATTTGAACTTAAGGATTTATTGTTGGAACACTAACATTCTAACCACTTCAGCCATGTGCCCATCAAGAATTAAGGATTCAGGTAGAGGAAGATATTTTAGCAGTCATTTCTAAAAAAGATCCAAAATTTACAAGACTGCCACAAGATTAGAATAGACAATAGGAATTTTAGACTGTAAAGTTTTGTGGCAAAACTGCATAGATGCTTTAAGGGGGTGGGGTTGAGGTGAAATAAAATTTAACAGACTGACCAAATATTTGTTGTCATTGTTTACAAAGAAATATCAATGCTTCTAGGTCATTTCATTAGCTTTCATTTCAGATAAAACTTGATATGACATTTGTTTGTAATTGTCCCTTATACCAATTGGAAAACATCAGACTCCCAGGCTGAAAAGATTACAAATTGGAATTTGATATGAGAAAGGCACAATTAGTAAATAAATACATATAAAACGATGACCTTTTCAGCTGCGGCTGTCAATGGCTGTGATAAAGAAAAGACAAGTGAGAAATCAAAAGCATACTGTCAACATTTTGTTTCTGGGTTGGATTAATTCTATGATCCCTTGTGGATACAAAAATCCGAGGAGGCTCAAGTCCTTTATATAAAATGACAGAGTATTCCAAATCTTTCAAAATCATCTCTTGATTATTGGTCATGGCTCAAGGCTAATGATATCCTGGTGATAATAGGACATGAGACAAATGGACAGGGTTTTTGTGACAATACTGAGATGATATAAAATGCAGTGATGGGACAATACCAATAATCTTACTGATTCCGATACAATTCCTGATACTGTTCTAAATTTCTGATTCCGATACAATTCCTAATTCCAATATGTACAATGATTAAAATTCATTATTTTTAGGTCCTACAGTTGGTTTGGAAAACTTGGACAAGTCTGATTACATTTTCACTTACCCTAGCAATGTATTGTAATATCAGTTTTAGGAATAGGTACTTCAAATGTATCGTAAAGTATGTTTATCAGTGAATCAAATTGTACTGGTTGCTTATTCTGTGCATATCTAGAGCTCAATTGATTTACATGTCTTCCATGTTGAAATCGTTAACCTTCGACAATGTCCATCATACTACCAAGGCCTCAAATAATTTTTCCTCCCTGCTAATTTTCCTTTCTGGCCTTAAGTCTTTATCGCCAATCTTAAATAATCTGGTAGTTTCAAATTGTTGACTTTTCTTCTCATTCCCATTTGTCAAAAATGGATCTAATTTTCCTAGCAACATTCCTTTCTCTGCAGGTGACATTTTCATGGTAAGGTTTGATACAGGTTCAAAAATTCTCGCAGTGCCATTTCTTCAGCTTCCAAGCATTTTTCTTAATTCTCTTTTGAAGGTGTCAACAAACCGCTCAGCTTGACCAATCGACCTCGGATAACAACTCAGTATTAAATGTATTTTTTGCAGAAATTTTAAAACTCACTAGAAGTAAATGTATTTTTTGCAGAAATTTTAAAACTCACTAGAAGTAAATTAAGTTCCATTATCGGATATCGGATACCACAATGTCAGGTACTCCAAACCTTGTAAAAGGTTTGCATAAGAATTTAATCATTATTGCAGTAGTAGATCATTTACATTTCAGGCCATTTTGTGAAACTGTAGACCACAATTAAATAGTATGAAGTCTTTAGTGCTCCAGCAAAATCCACATGTAGTTTTGCCCAGTTTATCAGTGTTCAGTCATTCTTCATAATTTATAGGTGATGATTTTCTTGCTGAATTACAACAGTTATATTTTCTGACAGTATTTTGATTATTTTCAACTTCTAATGTAACTCCTCATTAAGGACTTCATCTTCACTATTCCCAGATGTTGTATGTGGAATTGTTTCAAAAATCCTTTTTTGTAGTGATAACAAAATTACTACTCTTTCCACAAAAAAGAAGTACTCCATCACAAATAGAAAATGCTGTATTATTGTTATAGGTTTAAGTTTAGTTTTACTCCATTTCAACTTAACGTTATTCATAGTTTTCTGAATAAAAATCTTTTTAGAATGAATTTTGATATCGTCTATCATTAACAGCAATTCTTTAATAGTATCATTATTTTCATACTAGTAGTCCTTAACTATAAAGAAAAAAGTTTTTCTTTTTTTTTTTTTCCTAATACACTATGTCATACACTTTTGGAATTTATCAACTTCTGCATGACCCTATGACTATACACAAACTCTACCAAATTCTTTTCCATGAATTTTGAATTTTCTTTGCTAGTTATTTATGCTAAGCAAAAGAAAAAAAAAACTTTTTTGTGTGAATTTGAATTCTTGTTCACAGTTATGTCTTCATTCCATTGATTGAAAATAACAAAATTATGAAATATAACATCACTTGGAATCAAAGTCTTACTGAATTCTGTAATAAAGATACAAGGCTCACTCCAGGATAGCTCTCTGCTGATGATTCTCATTGTCAGTATATATGCTATTTGAATGAGTCCCTGTCATATTCTCGAGTGGTGTGTTCATCTCCACAACAGTGTGTGTGTGTATATATATATATATATATATATATATATATATATTTCTGTAGTTCACTGCTATCAGCAAGCAGAAAATTATTTTTCTCCTGATGATGGCCGAAACTAGTCGAGGAATCTAAATGAAATAATAATAAAAACGAAGGAATATTAATATACAGCCCAGTGTGTCTGAAGATTTTAATTTTTTAATATTTTTTATTGTTCAATATATATATATATATATATATATATATATATATATATATATATATACATATATGAAATTTGCAACAAATTTTAGGTTAAGCTTAGATAAAAGTATACCTGAAAACTTGTTCTATCCAATGGCATTATCACACTCTTTCCAGTATCTTTTGCAATTTCCATGGAAATAAGTAGAAAGCATTAGTTTGGGATCAACCACTCTCATGAACTATCATTAAAGAATTTCAAATCTGGAAAACGAGGAAAAAAAAAAAAAAACCCAAAAAAACAGGAAGTGTGGTCTTTGATTTCTGATATATTTGGTCTTCATCTATTTCAGCCGTCACTGACCTCTCCCCTACTTTTACAAGCAGACAGCTAATTGTATCTCAACATTGGACAGATGTCACAATCAAGATTGATGAGAAGATAAGGACAGACAAAAAAGAAATATTGATGGCAATTTGGTTAGAAAAGAAAAAAAATTTGAAACCCAAACACATTCCTTGATAAAGTTCCTCAGAGGACAAAATACTGGCAGCTAAGATAAGTTTTCCTTTTGTCTTTATTTTTATTGTCCTTTTACAGATATACTCTATCCAAAATTTTTGCACATGTATTTCTGATTGCTTTTTTAGCTACTATTCCAGAGACTTGTTTTCATAAATTGAGTTACACTAATATATGTATAGATCATGCAAAATCCTGTTATCATAAATTTACTCCTCACCTACACCATTCCTAAATTTATAACAGGGTTTTTGTGGGACTTAAAACAAATGTTAGCAGAAGTCAATTTAATATCAACAGATTTCTGCTTATTTTCAACACCTGATAGCAGGTGTCAATACATACAGGACGTAATGGATAAACTGTTGTCCAATTTAATTAATGCAAAAAAGAAAATAACACTGACATATCATTTTAAAAGATATATTTACACAATCTTGAAATATTAAAGAGTAAAAGCTATTCATAAAAATCGCCACTGGCTTCAACCATTTTCTCCAGATGACTTCCGAGTCTCCTGCATCTCTTCTGGATGGTCTTCTTATTTAAGTTGGTGAATGCTACCATAATCCTTGCTTTCAGTTCAGCTTTTATGTTACAAGGAGTTTTGTTGGTCTCTCACTCAATTGCACTCCAGGGGGCTGCAGTCTGGGTAGTTAAGTGGCCAGATGTAAGTGGGTGATGTGGTCGCAGAGATTGTCTGACAGCCATGACTGGGCTCTCCTGCTTGTGTGGCATAGTGCAGAGTCCTGATGCTAGATATGAGTTCTTGCAGCAACCACACTCTTGACCCGGGGCTGCACTACCTCCTCAAGGCACTTGATGTCAGCTTCCATGTTGAGTCTGAGGTGCTGTGGGAAGTTGAATGGAGGTATAACGTTGCCATCACTAATGATCACTCTAAATACCTTTGTAATCATCATTAGATTCATCCAATCCTCTGCACTGTCCTCAGATTTACACCCATTCTGAAAGGTTTGTATTGGAGCTTCCAGCATGAATGCTAAGTAGTACAGAATGCCATTTCCAAATTTATGGTGGAGTGAATTGCGTCATGGGGCTCTTTTTCTAACAAACAGTGCTCAACAGACCCTTCTATACTGTGAAGTCAACAAAATCAAAAACAAACAATGCACAAAATTAAAAATATAAAATAGTGACAATTTGCCCATCACACCTTGTAGCTATATATAGGAGCAGCTATAGACTGCTATAAACTGCTGATAATCTGTTGAAAAATGAAAAAATTATGTTAAAAATCAGAGATGAAAGCTTAAGCTAAAATACCATGCAACCTTCTGTGATACCCATGTTTTTTTTTTTTTAAATTTAATTCTTAATGATTTGCATTTATTTAACTTTTTTCACTTCAATCATATCAAAGTAAATTCAATAAAATTAAGATGGGATATTCCAAGAATTGAACTAATCTGTCAAAGGGAAATAACTCTTAGTTTCCTCCATCTTGAAGAAGTAACTAACAATGAGTAGCCATTGTTATGAGAGGCAGGAAAGAATTTGTAATTCATATTACTATTTTTTTCTTATATATCTCAAGGTGTAGGAGAATGAACAGTAGGATTACAGCATTCAAAACATTAATTTAAAAATAGTGCTCAATACACAAAGTAGAGCCGTAAATATTTACTTATCTTATACAGTGTTACATTAGAACATGCACATATCCATTACAAAATTGGACATTTTTTTTCAACGTCAAAAAAGAGGAAATCCTTTTTTAGACATCTCATCAGGTGGGGAATCATGGTATATCTAAAAAAGGTTTTCCCCTTCTTTGACATTGAAACAAAAATGTACAATTTTGTAGTGGATATGTGGATGTTCTAATGTAACACTGCATAATATATATATATATATATATATATATATATATTTTGTTTGGTTTTATTTATTGGAATGCTAACTTCTATGGATTATTTAATGCCAATGTCTAAATATTTTGTACGCAATTTTATACTTTCAGTGCAAACGTATATCTTTTTTAAATCTATAGTTTGTAGATGATAAAATGTATTGCAGGTAATTTTACTATAAAAATGTATTTACTTTAGTGCTGTATTTATTATCATTTTGCTATAAAAATATATTACTACATTTTCTTAGTGAACTACCAAACAAAAATCAAAATACTATTTTCCCATAGTTGGGATCCTAACAAGTGCTAAGAGTAACACTAAATATAAGCTGAAAGAAAAAATATATTTGCATTTGGGAAATAACGTATTTCTCGATATCTGCTGGAGGAACAGCAAAATGACAGTTGTAATTTACTGACAGTCTATCGTCAAATAAATGATGATGGTCAAAAAGTAATAATAAAACAAATAATTCAGTGACCATTAGTACCTTTAGACATTTTATTAATTTTTAGTTTACCTTACAGTTCTCAATTTGTAGATGATTCATTAAAAAATTAAAGCTCTAAGTTGTAAAAATATAATTTTCATAGCAGTAATTATCATTGTAAGAAGTACTTAGACCAGTGTTTCTCAACTGGTGTGCCATAAATTAACAGAAAAGTAATTTATAGATTAATTTCATATTTTTTTAAAAAAAACTAGAGACACCAAGAACATGACTTTAACGTTGGCTTATCATTCATAGAAGAGGAACTGGTCATTATGTTTTTTTATCATAGTTTACAAATAATGCATAAAGTCTATTGATCAATTTTGGATTGCCATTCAAGAAAAATCTCTTTCAATAAATAGTAAAGCATTGAATATTTTATTGTGATTTTCCACACTTACAAACATTAAATGCAAAAACAGATCAAAATATTAAATGTATTGATGAGTAAATGAGAGGCTGCTTGTCACACATATAAAACCTAACATTCAAAAAATTGCCCAAGTTCTGGTTTTGCATAAGCATAAATATACAATGTAATGTCTTAAAAATCATTTTCAGGAGACTTTGTTTACCTATTTTCAAATTTCATGACTAATTTTTCCTTATTCAAATTTAAAGTGCATCCCAGAGTTTTAGTAATTTTACAAATGAGCAATGAAAAAAAAAAAAAAAAAAAAAAAAAAAAGGTTTAAATAGCAGAAGACTGGGCTCTAGAGCCTTTAATAGCAGAACTAACTGGGTTCTATAGCCTTAGATGGCAACTGGTCTAGGAGAAGGACAACTCTGAATTTAAAACCTGCAGAGGGTCTTTTGACAACCTTGTGGCATGTGCACCAGGTTTCTGTATTTGGCCCTTCAAAAAATATGGATGGTTCTACACAAAGCCTTCAACACTATAATCTGGCTGTTCATAAGAACGGTGTTACTTGACCCTCATGACAGGAGAGTCCAGCATATATATATATATATATATATATATATATTGATGCATGTTTCATTAAATAATATAGACAAGTTTTGTCTGTTTATTTTAAGTAAGTCCCTTTCATATTGTCAAATAAGCTTAATAACATTATCATTGAAAGACGAAAGGAAATTACCATATTGATACATGTTTAAATCCTATCTAAGCTTTCGGCTTACATAAGCCATTATCAAAGATGACAATTACATTTCAATATATCAAACAATACATGGACGAAACAATACTGATAGTCTGTTTTTGTTGCATGAAAAATTTCAAAACAATGGCAAACTCGGGTATACAAGACGCGAAAGCGAAAATTGTAACGTCACAAATGAGAGTAAAAACGAAAAGTATTAAGTATGGGAAGCCGTTGGTATAATGTCTTCTGTTATCAATTATAGGCATTTAAGAATATTTGTGAAGTTTTGTAGTTTATTATTTCAATAAGGTTATTAAGCTTAGACAATCTGAAAGGAACTTACTAAAAATAAATAGACAAAACTTGTCTATATTATTTAATGAAACATGCATCAATGAAAATTGCTGCCTAAAAAAAAAATATATATATATATATATATATATATATATATATATATATATATATATATATAGATAGATAGATAGATAGATTCGCCCTTGCATGAAGTATTGCTACCATATATGGTCCGGAGCCCTATCTGTTTGCTTTGGGGTTCTTGATAAGATCCAGAGATGGATATGCAATGTAATTGGCCCTGATCTGGCATCTCGTCTGCAGTCGCTCTCTCACAGACATGGCGTCGCCTCTCTGTCTTTTTTTACAAATACTTTCATGGTAATTGCTCCAATGAGCTGCTTTCGATAGTCTGGTTCCCAGACTTCATGAATTCAAGCGTCCTACAAGGCTGGCATCCCGCTCTCACCCTTTCACTGTTGAAACTTAAATGTAACCATCTCTTCTACTCCAATAGCTTCATATCTTGCACCTCTCGCCTGTGGAATTCCCTTCCCTTTTCATGTTTCCCTGATAGCTATAATCTCCAACTATTCAAATGTAATGTCAATCAACATCTCCAGTTGCCTTGATCTATCCGCTATCCTTCTTCTCATCCTTTCCGCTATCATTCCAAATCCTCTGTAACCCCTTGCGTGCTAGTGGCTTCCCGCCTTGCTTGGGGTGAAATGCTTGGAAATATATATATAAATTTTGTTAAAGAAATTAAACCATTTTATTTGTTCTGATGAGCATTTGTTTATGGTACCTAAACTTTATCAATTTAAGCCATGTACTAGACTGGCAGCAAGGTCTCATCATTTTACAGCTGAAAATGGCTAGATGCAACCGGAAGTTCTATGCTAACAGTTTCTTCTGTTGCACTTCTTGCTTGTGGAACTATTTTCCCCACTTCTTGCTTCCCAATCAACTTTGATCTTCAAAAATTTAAATGCAATATCAATCATTATTTTCTGTCTTCTTAATTCTTGTTCTTTTACTGTTCTCTCTTGTTTTTTTTGTTTTTCTCATATACTCTAACACTCAGTAACCCCTTGCATCTTAGTGGCTTTACTGTCTTACTAGGGGTGATATGATAAAAAAAAAAGAAAAAGTATATATTTCTGAACGTAACCTTTTCTCTATTAGTGGCATATAACAAAGGCCAATTCTTGCGAAATATTTATGAAGCCAGAAGGCAAAAAAAAAAAAAAAAATTCATCTAAGTACAGAAATATTGCAATAATAATTGGAAAAAAGAAATATTTACATATAAAAAGTTTATATTAGAAACAGTTTTTATGGTATGGGGAAACTGGCTTGAAAAGCAAGTTTTACATACATATTTATACATATACTATTTTGCCAAAGTTCTTGACACACACAAAAACAAAAAAAACAAAAAAATTGATTGGTATTATTTACACTCTACTTAAGAATAAATAACTTGTCCGATTCTCAGGAAGAGTGAATGCATTAAAAAATTAAACTCTGCATTTTCTTGGTTCATAAAATGTAAAGGAGTGCATCCAGGTGTAATTGCGAGATTCTTTTTTTATTAGTCAGGAGCAAACTTAAACCCCATTTAAGTAGCACCCTTATGAAGAACTCAAAATCCTATCATTACATATCAAGCCTCTTCATCATCGTCATTGCTAACAGAATAAGCATTCTGAAAGATGCAACTTCTAAATCAGACACTTACCTTGATTCATCAGTTAAGTATATACAACTGAAATTAGTTCCGAGATGAATCATTGCACAAAAAGTTCAGATGAGTGTTTTTATCATTATCTCAACTGATTAGCATCAACTAATATTTTAAGTTGTTTTGAGGAGTATCCTCATCCATGATGATTTTTGAACACATTCCAGCTGATGTCTTTTCTAGCCTTCTATGGTACGTAATTTAGTTACTGCAGCTTATTTTATTCACTTACTTAGTTAGTTCTAGATTCAGGCAAATGTGAATGTCGCGGACAGTAAGGATTCAAAGAATCTATTTTGAAAACCCAATACTATAAGTGGGGACAAGAAAATGGTTTCTCAGAGACCATGCCACTGAACTAATTTCAGAACGTAATGAGGAAGTTATAACTGGGTGACAGAACCCCAGTCATTAGACAAAATTATTTCTTCTGTATCCAAAAGTAACAGATGTTCATGAGATGAACTTGAAAAACTGATTACATGTACAAAGTAAATTAACATATATTCAAAAGACACTCTCAATACCATTTCTTTTCGATTGTGCAATAACTTTATACTTGTTGCTGTTACATTGCCTATAACCACTGACATACCACTGAACTTTTTGCTTATAACCTTTTATCAATTGAATATCAATTGAATATCTGTGGAAAAGACTTTTAGAAGGAACCGGAAAACAAATCCTAAACAAGAAACAAGGGATAAACCTCTACTCCTGTTCAAAAGACTGGGGTGGTATGTGAATCAGACGATAGGCAAATCTATCTACTCCTGTTAAATTTTCTTATATCAAGTTAGAAACTGCACTAACATCACTGATAACTGCATTTTTTGAAAGAATTTAAAAAAAAAAAAAAATCAAATAATTTGTTATTTCTAATTGAAAATTACATTAAAAATTCAGATTCCATAATTCCATCCGCAATTCTGTGATCATGGAAAATTTGTTTCCCTAAATATCTGTGGATGTATCAATAAATCAGTATACTGAATATTGATCTAATAGTTTCACTGTATCAATTACATATACAAAGCCCAAGAACCAATCAAGGTAGAGGGTTACTGAACAAGCTTTGTTTTATAGATATATTGGTTTGGCCAAAAAGTTTGTTTGGTTTAAATAAATTTTTGTACTTGATAAGCAAACAACCTTTTTAGCCAACCCAATAAAAGGAGGGGGTAAGAAGTGCAGATTATGATGATATGTAGAATAGATAATGATTGGCCCTAAACTTGAAGAGGTTAAGATTATAGTGGTCAAGGGAATATTCAATTGGGATTCCACAAAGCAGTGGCTCTTGGGAAAAAGTCATCCCGAATATTTTAGAAGTAGGGCCCTACTTCTTAAAGAATTATCTGTAATTTCTTTACTTTTTTTATTTTTTTTTTTACAATGATGTTCACCCTGTACAAGGCCCAAGAGCCACTCAAGGGTTACCACTTGAAGCAAGGTGGTGAGGCCACCAGAAGTGAAACAGAAGGAAAAGACTTTGGAGGGAATTGAAAAACAAATCCTAAACAAGAAACAAAGGATAAACCTCTACTCCTGTTCGAAAGATTGGGGAAGTGTGTGTGAATCGGACGATAGGCAAATCTATCTACTCCTATTAAATTTTCTTATATCAAGTTAGAAACTGTACTAACATCACTGATAACAGCATACACACTGTGAGAAAAGACAATATCAACAACACACATTTACCGATCACATAAGTATGGTTTCAAACTTAAGTTTATAAATAACTCTTTAAGAAGTCAAAGATTGATTCAACATTGTATTTATATTACAAACTAGATTCCCCCTCTATAATGATAAAAAAATCATATTTTTCAAGGGTCTGATGAATACTAATCCACAAAAATTAAGTTGAATATACCCGATGTACAGACATGATGCATTACATAATGCATTATATCAAAATATTTCTCATCCATTCTTTATTAGTGTACAAAAATTAAAATCTATATGGACAATACAAAGAAAGTTATGGCAATTTTAAAACAGTAGGCCTTGTGCCACAATTGTATTTTGTATACAATAAATAACAGTAGGTTTTCATGTTTTTGCACCCTAAGAAAAAAAAAATATAAAAAAATAAAAAAAGCAATGGCAGGGGGAACAATTCCAAAAAGAAATTATCGTATGTATTTAGTAACTTGATCTATCCTGTTAAATGTGTTAAATAGAAGAAAAAACACTGAAATTCTATCGACATTAATTCAATAAAGAGAAAAGAAATACTAAATAACACACTAAAATCTTCCAGCTGCTGAGACATCTTTGAAGAAGATCAAATTAAAAATCGAAACTCCTTTTTCTTATTTAACCTATCACAAAGCGAGATAGGTCCTGCCTGACAGAGGATTTTTCATGAATTAAGGTTTTTTACAAGGTCAGATGCTCACCCTGATTCCCAACTCTGACACACATAGTAGCTCATATACACCAAGTGTTTTTATCAAGACACTATCTCAAGGCTTGAAACCCGATCACAACTAGTTTTTGAGGTGGACGTAGGAAAGGACGCCAATGCAAAAAATAGTTGAACAATGTCAAACAATGGACAGGTATGACAATAATGTGATTTGATTATAGTGGTGAAGGCTTTGTGCAGAACCATCCACACTTTTTGAAGGGCGGAATACAAAGACTTGGTGCACCATGTGCCACAAGGTCCCCAAACAACCATCTGCAAATTTTGGATTCAGAGCTGTCCTTCTACTAGACCAGCTGCTATCCAAGGCTATAGAACCCAGTCTGTCCTACTATTTATCCATAGCTGAGGGGAGAAGAAGAGGATTCAGACCTTTCCCAAGGGTATTAGCAAGTAAGTGAATTTAATTGTTTTGAATGGAATTTGAATTTGGCTCTCCGATTCCACAATCTGAGCCACTATCCATTACTCTACTGTGCATCATATATATATATATATATATATATATATATATATATATATATATATATATATAGTGTGCAGCTTATATTTTATATCATAAAGAAACAATTTATACAAAGAACTAAATAGCAATGTTAATGTGATTAATGGTGAAATCACTTCGCTAACAAGACTTAATGAGACATTAACTATCAATTCCTTGAATAATAAGATCCTTATATTAATTTATTTATAAACCAGTCATTTACTAACGCCTGATGAGATGTATGCATCAAAATACAATTACATTTATGTAGCATTTATTCACATGTTGACGCAATATCCTAAAATAAATATAACATTTTTTTATCTGGTCTCGTATGCACTTAAAAATTTTTTTCTGGTTTAAAAGGTTTTTGGATCCGGAAATGTCATAATTGCTAATTTTTCCTGTTGACAGAAGTTGCAAATATTGTTGTGGTTGTTGTAAGGCTTTGCATTTGTAAAAAAAATTCCACCTTATAATTGGATCTTGTTTTTTTTTTTTAAATTCCACACATACCTAGTTTGGTAGAGTACCTAAGATTTGCTAGCTTAAAAGATAACCTATGATTGTACCATCTATGTTTAAAAGTACCTTCCATACATCCTATATATGAGTGCTCAATACAGAGTAGAGCAAATATAATTTATTCGAAAATGAATTGAATGTCAATTCAACACCATCACTTGATAAGACACTAGAAGAGTTGAAAGAGTTTTATAACATATTTATGTTATAATTTTCAAATATATATATATATATATATATATATATATATATGGTGGTGGGGAATGAGCTGGCAAGACTTCTTTTTTTTTTTTTTTAAAAGAGGTGTGATTTCTGTTATCTAGTATTTTCTGTGGTTTGGCAGTGGTCTGGTTCCAAGGATGCTAGATTAAATAGGTTGGATTTTACAAGTTATTGTTTTTTTTTGATAACACTGAAAAACAGATTCAATATGAGTAGTATTAAGTAATCTTATTGTTACATAATTTTTTTTATATAAATATTCATAGACAAAAAATTACAAAACAAAAAAACAAAAACAAAAAACAACACTTTTTATGACTGATTGCCTTGATAGGTCAGCCCTCTCTGTGTTAGCCTGGGTAAGGAAAAATGACTCAGAAATAAATATTTCATAAACAATACCTAGTGTTAACATCATTAAATGCTGTTATTTATTCTCCACCATCCCTCAGATGACCTCATAGACGGAATGCATCTGTCGATCATCAGGTTCCGTTTTTGCGTATATATTTATATTTTTGAAAAATTTATATATCTGTCTATACCTTTATGAAAAATTTAAATGTTTCCATCATTTTTTTCTTATTAACATAAAAAAAAAAAGAAAAAAAATAGGAAGCGTTTTCTGTCAGAAGTTTTGTATAACAAACACAAGTGCTGATAGGATTATATTCTTGCCATCAACTCCCACGCCTGGCCTAAGAAGAGTGCTTTTTAAAATAATTTTCTTCACAGAACGATTATTTAGTTCTAGCAATAGGAAAAAAAACATCCCAGCAGACCATTTATTTGTAATGCTATACTTATAAGTTGAAAAATTCCTATTGGCTTACCAAACCAGATGCCACTTATAACTTGAAATAAAGAGTATAATGTCTTCAGACACACACACAAAAAAGAACTGAGAACTTTTGCACATATACTAAACTGCAATGAGTTTATTTTAGTATATAATACACCACGTCTTTTTGTTGGACTAACGTTTTGTCATATTAATTATCTCTTTCATAGTAGTAATTAGAGCATATTAAACAATGGATGATCCCAAATAGTGACATAGGTATAATAAAATAATAAAACACTGTAAAAAATCTATACATTTACAACAAAAAATAAGTATGGAGCAAAAAGGCCAAAAACAATAAACCAATAAAAAACATATCAATTAATATTACTTTTCTTAACTTGATATAAAAATAACAAAAATGAGAAAAATCGGCAGACAATTGCTGAAACCTCCTGATGAGTGGACCAATTGGTGTCAGGGTGCTGAATATAATGACAATCAGATAAGCAAAATTATAATCTATACATGTTATAAAATCACTACAAAAATCCTTTTTTGTAGTGACGTTATAACATGCATATGTTATAATTTTGAATAAATATTATTTGCTCTACTTGGTACAACCCTGTACTTGGTGTGTGCATATATATATATAAATATTCAGTCAATATAATTAACATTCACCCTCTGAATATGTCTTTCATATACTTGGAATCAGAAGTTTCTAACACTTGCACCTCGTCATGGAGATCAACAGAAGGTGTGGGCTGGCTGCAGGTGTCATAAGAGACCTCTGGAGGCCGCTATTATGGTTGTGTGCCATCTTCCGATATACCAAGCTGCGAGTTTACAATGACAACCTCTTCTTTGGGCTACTATATGGCACCGAGACATGACATCTCAACAAGATCCTTGCCTCACATGTCTATGGCTTCGTCCTGCACCCTCAGGTGCCATTGAGGTGGTGAACTGGTCTGATCTTCTTCCCAATGAGAAGAACTGGCCAGCCGAGCATCCTCAGCACCATCAAAGCCATATTCACTGTCTCTGCTTCACACTGAGATGACCTGATGATCAGTCAACCAGCCATCTACGAGTTTGACCCGCCATCTTCAAACTGGCAACAAACTTGTGGCAGATCATGCAGACATTAACCAGAACTTCCAGCAGATTAATCTGTCGTTGGAGAATGTTCCGATGCTCTGCCATGACCATGAGAGCTGGAAGGATAAGAAAGATGGCTCACATGGGCTCAACACCTTCATGGTATGAAATTTAGTAGTAGCAGTAGTAATAGCAGCAGCAATGAATTAAGCATACAGTCAAATCACACTTAAAACACCAGTTTCTACTCAATCACCGAAGTTAAGCAGATTTGAGCTCAGTCAATACCACTTAGAAACATCATGTACTGCAAACAATCTGAAACATGTTTCGGTTTTAAATAACTCAGAAAGGGTTGGTAATCTGTGAAAAACACAAATCATTCAACCTACTGAATTAAGTGTATTGACAAAAAAGATTGTTGAAAAATAAATATCTTATAATTTCTCTATAAACACATTTATGCGCTTATATATATAAATATGAAAATGTGTCTTAAAGAAAGTTGTTTCATTTATCAATAATAGAACAATTATATATGAAACCAATGCACACAGTTTACACTTGTAAAAAAAAAAGGAACAAAAATGAAAATGTTTTTTTGTAAATGTTTTATTTATGTTTTAAATAAGAATTGTTTTCAAATGAGTTACATATAATTCATTGTTTTCGTAATTCATAGTTTCCGATATAGTTTTTATTTCATGATTCATAGCTCGATATAGATTTTGTTTCATGATTCATAGTTTGATATAGATTTTGTTTCAATATTCATAGTTTGATATAGTTTTTATCTCATTAAAATTGTTTTAACATGGACAATTCAAATCAAACTTTGAATTTCTTAAGCCAACCATAGCAGCAAAGTGTCACAAACCCAAAATGAAACTTAAATGGGAAAGATGCACCAATGGTGTGGAAGGTAGGGGGGGGAGTGTGATTTTGTACAAAGTTGTTCAAAATCCCACTCCCCCACCTTCTATAACGATAAAGACAAAACGGACTAAAGCGTTCACCCCGATCATTTTTGGAAAAAGTTTAGCATGCAAGGATTGTATTTTTACTAATAATACCATCTACAAGGAATTCACACCAGCCACAAGAACCACTGTTGGTGAGTCTTCCCAGTTTCTCTGTTTATTTCTCACACTACTGATAAAAGACACAGGCTTGCCTGAAAATTCCAAACTAATAACATTAATCTTCGTGTTTCATTTCTGTCTTGGAGTTAATAAATAATATTTAATAAATGTTTTTAGCACTGATCACATTGGTACCCTTTCATTTTCCTTGTTTTATTAACCAACCTATTTATTTTATATATATATATATTTATATATATATATATATATATATATATATATATATATATATATATGAGTAAAATTTTACTTAGCAAATTGATATTACCTTCAGCATCCCAACCCCAGAGTTTTGTAGGCAGACCCATCCATCAACTCTCCAGGAGGAGGAGGGGGGCGTTAGCAGAAACTGACAGCTTATATTTTCTGATTTTTTCTTTTTATACACTTATCATTGGTGTAAGTTTTTTCTGTATTGTTTGTGTTTGTGTGTGCATGCATACCGCCAAGTGGATGCACGTGCATCCGTCTGTGCAGATGTGCATACATGCAGGGTGTTGTGATCATTTGTCTTTTTCTTTGTTTTTTTTTCCCCCCACTCACTCCTTAGCTTTTTATCTCTTTATTTCCTTTTCTCTGTTCTTTCAATTGTATATAAATACACATATATAAATTTTTTTTGTGTGTTTTTGTTTTAATAGAAACTATAAATGAACATATTCAACCAGTGTATTTCTGTAGGATAATACTTTTAAGGCTAGCAGCCTTTTAAGAAAAAGAGCATTAATAGTAAAGAAATGACTGAAAAATAAAAGAGAGAAAATAAAAGAGAGAAAATAAAGAAGATTAAAAAATACAAGAGAGAAAAAAAATAAAGAGAGAGAGAAAAATAAAAGAGAGAGAAAAATAAAAGAGAGAGAGAAAAATAAAAGAGAGAGAAATAGAGAGAGAGAAAAAATAAAAGAGAGAGAATAGAGAGAGAAAGAGAGGTATCTTCTTTTCTCTTTAAACTCCAATTCAATAATTACCCCTACCTTTATGTCTAATGTCAACAACTCTTCTGACCAAGTTCCTGGCTTTGAAATTCTTCATTGCTGAATTTTACAATTTCTCACATTCCCCCCCCGGCTCCAATTTCCCAAGGGCCTGAATGCTGGAGATAAAGTCTCACATTTCCGACATCCACAGTGACCTTCTCTTCCCCCCTACCCGCCAACAAAAAAAAAAAAAAAAAAAAATATCACACTTAGCTATCCCTAGTAGCGCTCCCTTACACAAGTATCTTTCCCTCGTTTCTCTTCCACCAAACAAGTCTTTTCATTTTCTTAGTGCAGATCTGCAGTTTCTGCCAGTGCTTGCTGTGCTGCCATTAGATCTTCAGCAAGTACGTGCTATTTGTCGTATGCTGACTCAGTGGTCTGAATATAATGTATGCGTCACTAGCCAGGGACACAGAAAAAGGGGGGGGAGTTGAAACAAAAAAGAAGTGGCTGAGCTTGTTTGACCAGTGATTTTTGTTTTATTCAAATGTCACTTAGTCATTGTCTGTCTATGGATCCAACTACGGCAGAAGAGACAGGCTGGCTGGCTGACTGCCCATGTATGCACCTATGTCTGTATGTCCCCCCACCTCCTTTGTGTTTCTGCCTGTGTAATTCTATGCCTGCTGGTTTTGTGTCTTAATGATTGTCATCTTGACAGAAGGATTTTTACATTTCTCACCCTTAAGGAGACATAACCGCCTGGGTTTTTAAGCTTCTTCGAAGAATATACATGTCTGTAACGATCAAAAAAAAAAAAAAAAAAAAAAAAAATTGTTGTATTTTATAAGCTAGGAAAACATGGTCAATTATATTTTTTTAATGAGTTGCAAACACTATTTTGATTTCAACTTTCATTTGCAAACTAAAAAACGTACAAAAAATACAAAAAACATACAAAAAACATAAAATTGCATGTTCATCATGATATCCTGTAGAAGATTTAGAGTTATGTGCCATGCATGATACACGTGTAGGTGATCATGTATCTTTCGATACATGACTGATGAGGCAGATTTTTTCCAGCAGTAGGTTGCCATTTCTTTCTGTGGTAGACCAGTTGCCATCCAAGGCTATAAAACCTGGCCTGTCATGCTATTTACCCATAGTTGGGGAGAGAAGAAGAGGATTCATAGTTTTCCTAAGGGTATTAGCACGTAAGTGAATGTAATGGATTCAACTGGAATTTGAACTTGGCTCTCAGATTCCTCAATCTGAGCCGCTATCCATTACTCCACCATACTTCCCTTTAACCTTTACCACACTAAATTCTTTCTAGAAGTGTATACTAATAAAAGAATGGATGAAAAATATTTTGATGTAATTCATTACGTTTTGTATGCATGTTTTAACACTGAAAATAAAACAAAATTGAAAATACAAAAATAATTCAACATACTTTAACTTTTATTACTTCTTGTGGAGTTCTGGGAGTGCAATAAGAAGCAAAATGGCTAAAAAGGCTTTCATTTTGTCAAAAAAGTGACATGCTTCCTTGTGTTTACATACAAGAAGACACCAACATTTGTTTTGTCTTTCTTTCACCTGACTAGCATATTTGTCTCGTTGACAAATAAAGTTATTATTTTGCCATTTATAAAAAGATAAAATAATTCACTTTTAGAAAAGCTATCAGGTATATCGATAGTTGCCAGTAGCTTCCATAAAATTAATCAGTCATGTATGATAGTAGCCACTTGGTATCTAGTGGTCATCATTGCTTTCCTCCATGTCACTAGCATGGTTATCATCTTCGACCACTTCACCATCATATCCACTTGGATAAAACCTTCAAAATTATCACTGGAGTCTAAATCATAGAAAATCATCTAAATAAAGGCTTCATTGGATGTTGATGCACCCCTTTTTGTCTCTAAAGCATCGCAAAAAAATTAACGTGGTTTTAATCGATGCTACACATCATGTAGAGTCTAGAAGAATTCAAAATGGTGTAGGAAAACATTAGCCTTGTTCCAACACAGTAGTAGGTGTTTTCCAGCTTAAAATACCAGAAATAAAAGTTGACAAGTTTTTATTTATAGCAACTGTCTTGAGGTGACAAAATGCACTTACAGCATGCAAAGGGAGAGAATTCTACGGCGACAATTTTTGTCTCCAGTGTGATAATGGTTAAGCTTAGCCTAAGTCATCGTCAAAAAAACATTCTCAGACGGGCTTTATTAATTCTTTGAGAAATGTTTCAATATCATATTCTGTTAATACTGTTGACCAAATGAAAAAAACTGTTGCACAAATGGTAAACAGAAGTTGACATGTCTGCAGAATATACTGCATGCGAATGAACTTATCTTGTCCTCATCTTTGTCACCATATTTATTACAACGTTTCGGCTGTTGTATGCTCCGGCCTTCTTCAGAATCTGTCTGTATTTCTGAGATGAGATATTATGTACACTATTTACATCATTCGGACTATTGTCCTCATCCTTGTCAACATATTTATTCCAACATTTCGGCCATTGTACACTCCGGCCTTCTTCAGTATCTGTCTATATTTCTGAGATGAGGTATTATGTACACTATTTGCATCACAACTGCAACTTGTCAGACACAAATACTATTGATCAACTTTGTTGACTAATAAAAGTTTGTTTTTTTTGTCTTTCAATACCTAATTAATCAATATATGCATTTTCCCAACTAGTTGGGTATAGTCCCAATTGCCTCTGGACACCAAGCCTAATATATTATTATTATATGTTTTTGTACTATGACAAAGAATTTGTAATTTTTTCTTATGCTACAAAATACTATAATATAAGGTAAGATTGGTACTCGGAGGTGATCAAGGCATTGCCCTCCCAGTTGGGCTTAATGAATGAATGTATTAAAGAGAACAAATGAACTATTCACACTCCATCAATTTTTAATAAAAATAAAATGAAATAAAATATCCCTTTGTATTCCAAAGAACTCATTCTTGGAACATTCTGTTTATTTTGAATATTGTTCTGAATATAAACAATTATCTTGATTTCTTTTCCAGTATTTTCCAGAAGACAACACCCTAATATTGGAAAGAAATTTCTAAGATAAAAAAAAAAAGTAATTCTCATACAACAACACATTCACCTTCGTCCCTCACATACTGGCACCATGTATTGTCTACATTAATCACTTGTCCGATTTTGTTTGTATGGCAATGACATACTAGTCAAGAACAGAAAGGCTCTCACCGATGCTAGTAAACAGAACATGTTTAAGCTTATGGTTTAGCTCCAGGAAGGTTTATAGACTTGTAACAGCTGAATACTGAGGTTACATCATATAAAAGGCTGAATTAGATAGCTAACATTATAGTGTAATGACTCAACATACAAATCCACGTCCCTATTCATCAAGCCAATTAGGTGACCCTCCAAGTTTACTTGAGCCTGAGCATTGCCTTACATTTGTCTTGGAAGACAAACATATTTTTCAGAGTATTTTTTGTTAGAAAAATAAATGTCTTGTAAGGCATTCTGGGTAAGAAGATGACCTATGTCCAACAGCAAGGCCTCCGATCAGGAGGTTTCAAGGAGCATGGAACCACCTCTTAATTGCTGGTGTTCCCAAGTCCACCCTGACCTGGGGTGGTAGCACCTGTTAGGGTCCCAACTATGGGCAAATAGTTATCCCCCAAACTGGGGTCAAGACACTATGAAAGTATAAAAATTGGTTTTAATAACAGCGATAAATTTTTTAAAGAAAAATTATTACCAGCAATATATTTTTGAGGAAAAAATATTATGAGCAATACATTTTTGTAAATAATTATTACCAGTAATACATTTTTGGAAAAAATATTACCAGCAATAAAAATCTTGTTGGCATTAAATAACCCATTGAGATTGATATGCTGTAAACAAAACAAACAAGCGTCTTGTAAGCCGGAAAATTCAGTAATCAATTCATATTTTTGGTAAATTCAATGACTATTTTAAAAAAAAAAGGAGTTTTCTATGCTGTGCAATAAAAGAAAGAATCATCTAAATACTAACCAATGTTCCCTTTTATAAATTTATATAGAAGGCATTTTGCAAGTTTCTGAATTGTAAATGACATACTACAGTTAACTACATAAGAAATAAGATTAGTAAGAGAATGCATGGCTGTTAACAAAAGGGACAGCTATGAAGTGTTTTAACAGATGATGGAAAATGCGATACTGAAATCCGAAGGTGTATTGGGATAGCCAAAGATGCATTCCAAAAGCTAAGCATAGTATTAAGAAACAGAAAAATTTTGTTAGTAACAAAGAAAAAGAGTACTGAACTGTTACATGATATCAGTCCTCCTATATGGCAGTGAATGGTGGACAATCGCAAAGATAAAGAAGAGACTTGAAGCAACAGAAATGTGGTTCTACATAAGGATACTATGGAACAAACATGAATAACAACAAAGTTTTAGAGAAAATAGAAACAAAAAGGAAACATTTAATATCAGGAAAAGACAGGTGAAATTTCTCGGGCACATAATGAGGAAGGAGGGCTTGGAAAATCTGATTCTCACAGGACAGATTGAAAATAAGAGCCAAAGGAAAGCAATGCATAACCTACTTAGTAAATGGAACACTGTACAAGGTTTATGTTAAATAGCAAAAAGACAAAATTTATTACGAGCTACGAAGGACAAGAAATTGTGGAGAGCCATAATTGCCTACATCCTGACGTGATACAGGATATAGAAGTAAATTTAAAAAAAAAAAAGAAAGTACTTCCAAGATTGCTATAACATTATGCAGAAGCTATTGCTGAAACTTTTGCATCAACCTCACATAAACATTATATTTACGTGCAATACTGTGGAGTAAGTAGCTATGGTCAAATGTAAAATAAGGAATTGTGCAACAAACGGAATTAACAAAGTTTGCAATCTAAAAAAAAA
Source organism: Acanthosepion pharaonis (assembly GCA_903632075.3). Lineage (NCBI taxonomy): Eukaryota > Metazoa > Mollusca > Cephalopoda > Sepiida > Sepiidae > Acanthosepion > Acanthosepion pharaonis. Next base: position 142,018 of record CAHIKZ030002596.1, read on the forward strand.
GAACAGGTCAAAAATGAAATAATATCAAGCGATCAAGCAAACAAGATATACAAGGCAAATTAACAGGTATAAACTTCACAAAGAAAAAATTGGCGTTGACACACAAAAGCAAGTTCGGACAAGCGAACATAGTGGTCCGTCTTGTAGACAAATCAGATCTGGACAGAGGTTATTTACCTTAGCCTCCCCACAAGGCAGGATGTGGCACGAGGCCGTTTTTTACATGGGGCAATTTCAAGCCTGTAGGCTCAGGCAAAAATTCCCCATAGATTCCGCCCTTCAGCATAGTCCATAGGTTCCTCTCTGCCCAAAGGCAGAGATTTTGACAAGCCAGCCACGAGCCTGGCAGTGAACCGCCTGGCTTGGCAAATTTGGACCAAGTCATGTCAAACTGTAAACTGGCCTATTTAATTGGCTAAGAAAAATATCCCAGCATGCATTTGTGGACTTCTGCCTATAAAAGGGGAAGGGTAAGTGTTTTGCAGTCATTCCCATGCATCAACGAATACATTAGCTTATTTTTTTTAGGTAAAGACATTAATACACATTACTTTTTCTTTCTGTAATGGGATCTCACACTTTACTATGATGTGCAGAAGCTGTGAAGTAATCAGTTTTTGCAATGCATCATCTCACTATCTAAACCAGTTTAGAAATTAGTGAGTATTTACCTACCAACCACCCAACAGTAGTAGGGTAGGATGTGACACATTGTTAGTTTAACATGAAGTACCTTTACATATGAGCAAAGGACACAATCAGTGAGGTCCCTGTCATGCTGGCACTGGGACCCACCACCCTCCTCCTATTCTAATAAGGGAGGTGCTGCCACAGGGATTTGGCATTTCTCATTACAAAATTGAACAGACTGAAGACAAAAAAAAAAAAAAAAAAAAAAAAACAGATACCAACCCAAAGACTAGGTAAAGAGAATGTAAGAAGCTAGTGTCAACTTTGGACTATCATTGGTCATTTTCAGAGGGGGCAAAGGTCAAGGTTTATTCAAAAAAAAAAAAAAAAAAAAAAAAAATGTGGTAACTATTCATAATTTTTTTTATCATTCTAAGTTGTTCGAGCCAAAGAAAAACAAATATGAGCCATTTCAGAGTGGAATCAGTGTATATAGGAAGTTACTTGCTTGAAGAAAATAATTGTGGTTTTTGATTCTGATACAAAACTTAGCTGTCCTGGGTACGACGATAAACTACACTCAACAGCAAGGCTTCAGATCAGGAGGTTTTGAGGAGTATGGAACCAACTCTTAATTGCTGGTGTTCCCAGTTACAATATCTCATCTCAAAAATATAGACTGTGAATATGGCAATAAAGATGAGGACAATAGTCTGAATGATGTCAATAGTATAAATAGTTACAATATCTCATCTCAGAAAAGAAAATGCACAAATACAAGAACATCAATATCCTTGCTTTTATCTGGATAAAAGTAATGAGCAGTAGTATTTATAAGAAATAAGAAACAACCTGTTCCATTTTATATGTAAGAATTGGGATGTGAATAAAGGTAAACATTTCTTTATGAATACTTTTTGTCTCCTGAGAGACTTTATCAAGATAAATGTAACAATTGTATCTTGTAACATGTATTTTTTTTTTTTAAAAAAAGATATTGTTAAATTTTTAAAATTTAAGAATGCTCAAGAAAATATTCTTAAGGCTAATTGCAAAAGTAAAGGTAAACAGTGGAAAACACTCAGTGATATAATTTAACACCTAATAAACGAAAGTAAAGAAATTAGAAAACCTCTGACAGAAGGTAGTGAAGGAGAATGAGAAGAAGGGACTAAGTATAAACTACAATACTATATGGTCATCAGTAAAATGGTGAGCCCAAAATATTTTTTGCAGGTAGGGGACACTAAAATCAAACAGGAGTAGAAATTTAAATATCTTGGGAGCATTTTGACAGAACGGTAAGTGCAACACCAAGATTCTTAGATGTAGTGGAATGGCCAAAGAAGCATTCCAAAAGCTGGGCAGAGTATTGCAAGACAGGAGGATTTCTTTGATAACAAAGAAAAGAGTACCAAGCTATTATGTAACATCTGTCCTCCTTTACGGCAGCGAAAGATGAAGAAGAGACTTGAGGTGACGGAGATGTGGTTCTACAGAAGGACACTAAAGATATCATGGACCGAGAGTGTGAGCAACGATGAGGTCTTAGAGAGGATGCAAACAAGGAGGAGGTTTATACTTAATATCAGGAAGAGGCAGCCGAAGTTTCTGGGACATATAATGAGGAAGGAGGGTCTGGAGAATCTGATACTCATAGGTCGAATAGAGGGAAAGAGAGAGACAAGGGAAAACAACGCATGACATATCTTGTGGGCTTAAGCAAGTGGATGATAGACTGTGATTTAGGGGAGGTGGCAGATGGACAGAACTTGTTGAGAGCTACAAGGGATAGAAGGAGGTGGAGAGCCATGATCGCCTACGTCCTGAAAGGACACAGCACATAAAAAGAAAAGAAGTAAACGTTAATGAATTTTATTTTCTTATTTGTTCATATTTATTTATTTATTAATATAATTACTTTTTTTTTTTCAATTTGATAAATTATTTATGCATGTATTTATTATAAGTAATAGGCCTTGAGTTAAATGTTTTGTTTGAATTTTAAAAAAAAACAAACTCTATGGTCTTGTATGTTGGCTTGGGAAAGGAGTATTTCTTTTTTTTAAGGAAGAAGATATTTGAAAAAAAAAAAAAAAAAATAAATCTCTGTACTCTCAAGAACTTTCCATCTAAGTAAGATATTTCTCTTTTAATAAGTGTGGCATTCTTGAGACAGAAGTTGTAGTAGAACTTATTCCTTATATTTACTTTGATAAAATTTTTCAGGGAACAAAATGCATCGGTAAAAACAATTTTCCTCTTGTCTATTCATATATCTCATCATCCCCCGCCTAAACATCATCATACATTATTTGGGTGGGTGGAACATAATTAACACCTGCCCAGGGAGTCCCAATAGTAGTACTTCACAACACTAACTTAGTTTAGTGAAACTTTTCACTTAACATATGTTTGTTACAACCAACCAGATGCAGTTTCTGCCCCTTTTCTCAAGTTTTGTAATATATTTCAAAGTCATTCTTTGTGAGGAATCTCGTCCAATCCCAACCCCCAAAAATCACACTGCCATCTGTTTATTTCACGCTGACATTTCACTTGCTTATTTTTCCCACCATTTTTAATCAAAGGCTGAAATCAGATCCGTACTTAGAAAAAAAAAAAAAAAAAAAAAGAAGAAAAAAGGGCATTATTTCTTTTTTAATTTATTGAGCAGAAAATTAAATTGCAGCACTTGTTGGTTAAAACTAATTTCAAATAAAAAGAAATAAACTTGTGACTTGCTATCAGACGATCAGGTCAAAACGACACAGTTGCATGTATAGAAAGTAATTTTGTAAAAACATATTTGTAATTCCAATTTGGTTAGCAAGACTTGTGGTTAATTTTGCTATGATAATATACCGATGATGATTGGAGTGAAAACTAAAATAGTGTTGATGTTTATTAACTGGAACATTGGTATAAAACAGGCAGGGGGTGCACACTATGGCCCGCTGACTACATGCAGCCTGCCTGATTATTTTATGCAACCCACACAAGCACAACAAACATCTTTTTAATAGATTTTGGTATTTTTTGATTACATGTTACCCAAAATAGTAATCTATTCAAAACAAGAATAAATAAAAGTCATAAACAATATATTACTTCAAAAATAGACACCTCATTTCTATTTTAACCCCTATCAAGTCCCCAGGGGCATATGTGCCCCACAGATGTTTTCAATATGTCCTGCCGGATATAATTGTCTCAAAAAACGCGTTGATATAGGATAAAGCAAACAGTGTCCCATTGTAATATTTATAATAATGCATTCAATAATATTATTTTTCTAAGTTATTTAGATATGTCTACTGAAATGAACAATAATATTTTTTGCTGTATACATCAATTATGTGAATGTAAACTTGAAAGGGTTAAACAGTGCATATTATGTCTATCGGTCTGTGCATTTGAGAAATCTTAGTAAAAAAAAAATGCTTCCCTCAATAGGGATCAAACCCACATCCCTCTTTTTAGGGAAAATGACCATTTGATCTAGTGTACTTTTACTGCTTGGCCATAGAGAATGAAACAGCAATTATGGTTCTAATTTGCCTTTTTAAGGGAAACATACTCTTCATCCAAATTATTTCTTCAAAAGCTCAGTTTGCTATCTGAAACATAACCAAAGCAAATTGTAAATAATTAATGGATTTATTTTTAGTCTAATATTTTTTTTTATTACTTCAAAACAAACAAACACACAAGCATGCATACATACATATTATAGAGGATAGTTTATATTTGATATAAATGCCCTTTTTTTTATGTTTTATACAGATTACGTCTAACAGTCTGGACATTTGAGAAATCTTAAAGAAAATGCATTCTTCAGAGAGGATTGAATATGCATCCTCCTTTGTAGGGGAAATCCCCCATTTGACCCAGTGTGCTTTACCACTCAGCCACAAAGAAGGTCTGAGCAAGCAAGGTTCTATTTTTCCTGCATTTTCTTTACAAAGATTTCTTGACTGCACAGGCCACACTGTTCAATAAATAAAAATGCAACATCTATTTCAAATACAAAAGTATCCACCATAATAATGTTTAAATAAAAATGCAGGATTAAAATTAAAATTAAATCCATTATTTATTTATATATACAGGAATCCCTCAATTAGTGCAGCTAACGTGTACATTGAAAGATAAACACTAATCTAAAATGCATTAATAAAATTTAATTCTTTTATATACCAATGTTGCTGTCAACAAATGCTTAAATTTAAAAAATGTCTAGTACAATCTAAACTTTTCACTGCCAATAGATAAAATCAAAAATTTGCCAACTTATCACAAACCAATGTTATTTCTCTTTTAACAATGATTTTTATAAACAAAAAATTTTTTTATTACCAATGAGTTCACCTTCTTATGGAATTTTAGTTCAGTTTATTGGCATATCAATCTCGAAGGGTTATTTAATGCTGACAAGGTTTTTCTGCACACTATTTACATTATTCGGACTATTAACGTTTCATAATTTGAGATTAGCATAAAACCTCCGACATAAACCAAGCTAAGTAGGACAAAAAATTATAATAGTGAAACACAGTGAATATGTTAAGAGATTACAAAATACAAACCTGTCGTCAAAGGACTAATAGGGTGAGGGAATGGTCTGTTAAATCTGATTGTCTGTAAATACTATAAGCATGTATATATGGTATAAATAAATATATACTTAATATAGATATATTAATCAATATAACAAAAATAATAGATTTCTCACAGCTACTTTCTCACACACATTAATATATCATACTTTATATACTATACACCTGTCTTTGTTTACAATTGAAAGGGCCATTACTGCTGCCAAGTGATCACTTTAAGAACTGATACAACTCATTCCACTAAGCCTGCAAATTTTGAAATACATCGCTGACAATTCGGAAGTATTTTTTTCCTGCAGATTTTGTCTGTTGTATCCAAAGTCTGTTAATGGGGTGGTCCGTAGACAAAAGGTTTGTCGGTATATCCCACCTCTGACTTGGTGGAGTAATAGTCTCCTACATTTCTTTTATAAAACAGAATTAATACATGCCAATAAACATTACCACATGACAAAAGTCTGGAGGTGCTCACATTTTATTACCATTGTCATCATTGAATCATATCTAAGGCTTAAAATTGCCATGTCCCTTCAGGATATATGTGATCATAAGTCTCCACAGATTCCTTTAATTTTTTTTTTTTTTTTTTTTTTAAATTTATCATTGAATTATCATGGCTTTGTGGAAAAGATAGTAGAGTGGTTTCTTGTAGCCATCTTCACAGAGTAATTCAGAGTTGTCCAAAATTAAAAGCAGAAAATCTAAACCACTGGTTATTAAATTGAGCAGTAAAACCTCTTGTCAATGCTTTGAACTCTTAATGTAGCAGTTGCTGATCGAGTTATTGTGGGGGGGGGGGGTGATGCTATAAGCTATCAAGGGGCCAGTTACTATTCAAGGGTATTATAGGCGATGTTATTAACTTGTTGGGTTACCTTCACCTAATTTTTGAAACCGCTATTAGGGGATGCTTTCCAGATTATAAATCCTCAGCAATATTTCTCACTCTCCTCTCACTTTTTCCACTTACACATCAACATGTAAGACCATCATGGAAAAACACGTTTCCCATTGATTATCATGAACAAACCATAGTACAAACAAATTATAATGTATTAACAACAAAATGGTTACAAGTGACAAAGACAATAATGTGTATACCAAATGAATGTGGAAAACGTTTTTGTCCAAAGTATGTGTAGTGAGTGAATGTACACACGTGTATGTGTGTATGTGGTTTGTTCATGCATATATTGGTTCTTGACCTTTCTTTACATGTCTACATTTTTTTACATGGACTCACATCCTGAGTTTGTGGGCATTTCAGGAGACACACATGTTTATCTCTCAACGCATACACCGACCCACAACAAACTATCAAGGAGCCAGTTACTGTTCAAGCAAGTTATGGGGTTCTATAATTTTAAAAGATCAGTAAAAGGATTTAACCTTTTAAACTCTGAAATAAGTCATAATATCTGAACCTTTACCATGCTAATTTCTTTCTAAAATTGTTCCCTATGTCACTGCATTTTTTTGAGGGTGCAAAAACATGAACACCTACCATTTTAAAATAGTTATAATTTTCTTTGTATTGTGTGTATAGATTTTATTTTTTGTAGATTAATAAAACAATGAATAAGTAATATTTTGATGTAAGGCAGTACGTTTTGCATGCATGTTTTGATGTTGAAAACAAAAAAATTGAAATGCAAAATAAAAAAAAAAATACATAAAAAATACATAAATAATTCAACATACTTTAACTTTGATTACTCCTTGTGGAGTTTTGGGGGTGTAATAAGAAGCAAAATCACGAAGAATCCTTTCATTTCATCAAAAACGTGATGCATTTCCTCATGTTTACATGAGAAGACACCAGCATTTGTTTGCCCTTTCTTTCACTTGACTATCATATTTATTTGTTTCATTGACAAATAAAGTTATTATTTTGCCATTTATAAATAGACAAAATAATTCACCTTCAGAAAGGTGATCACGTATATGGATGGTTGCCAGTAGCTTCCATAAAATTAGTCAGCCATGGATGATAGTAGCCACTAGTGGTCATAATTACTTTCTTCCATGTCACTAGCATGGTTATCATCTTCGACCACTTTACCATCAATATCCAGTTGAGTAAAGCCTTCAAAATCATCATCAGAGTTCTAATCAAAGAAAAACTCCTGAATAAAGGCTTTCTTGAATGTTGATGCGGCCATTTTTGTTTACAAAAAAATGGTGAAAAAATTAACATGGGTTTAATCAGTGTCAGGGTAAGGATGTAGAGTTTGGAAGAATTCAAAATGGTATTGGAAAACTGCAGTTTAACCTTGTTCCAAAGCAATAGTAGGTGATTTCCAGCTTAAAATACTGAAAATAACAGTTGACAAGTGTTTATTTATAGCAAGCATCTCAAGGCAACAGAATGTGCCTAGAGCAGCAAAGGGAGATAATTCTATGGTGACAATTTTTGCCTTCAGTGTAGTCAAAGTTAAATATGCATTTATTCCTTTGCCTATAAATTTACATTCTTTGATATATTTTAAACACTTAGCTGCAACATGTTCATAGTGCAAAAACCTACTAGCTAAAATCCAGCAACTTCAGTGGTGTAACTTGACTGACATTTGGCTATTCCCACTACAGCTTCCTTTCAGTGATTTGTGCTTCTATAATAAAACAAAACATTAATGGGACAATATCTCTTCATAATATGCCGACTGTATGATTTTTGTTTTTAATATCTGCGGATCTTTGCATTACCAGACTTATGTCTATTACACTGACAACTTTAGGTGGCAGTGTCTTTTTTTCTAACAAATAGTATCTGGTGAAAAGAAAAGATAGACTGTGAAAGAACAGGATACAAAAATAATAATTGGAAAATTTTTAAAAAAATTCTATCAATTTTTATGTCACGGGGGAAAGTAATATTAAAATAAAACCCCAAGTAAAAATGGATACATACAAATTTGATATCAGGAAAGGTTAAACTCTGAAATTATTGCCAAACATTTCCAACCATTTTGAAAATTACAGTGATTAATCTTTGACCTTTAAAATAGATAACATTGCAATAGATTTTAAAATATCAGCAATATTGCTGACAAATTCTCTTTATGACTTTACACACACAGAAGAAAAAAAAAACCAAACAAACAGTTGAATTTCTGAATTTGTGCATTTTCAAAGCACTGGTTATTTAAGAGATTGGTGAAAATCTTCCATGTATAATTCAGTTTTCACTGTTTTAGACATTAAGCATTTTCCTGCCAGTGTCTGAGGTCAAGGTCAAATAGAAACTGACCTTTTAACTGTTAGATAAATGTGCTTTCCCCATAAGGAAGATTCACATAACAGAGTCCCCTCTGCCCCCATTATTGGTCTAGTATCAGACTTGTGCATGCACACTCACTCAGCTTATAAAGTATTAAGATGCTTTCCAAAAGCTAAGCAAAGTATTAAGAAACAGGAAAATTTCATTAAAGAAATGAATGCCAAACTTATTTAATGTCAATCCTCCTATATAGTAGGGAAAGGTGGATAGTTTTCTCACGGATTAAGAAAAGATATGGCAAGAGAGACGTGGTTCTACAGAAGGATACTGAGAATACCATGGATAAAACATGAGTAAAACTCCAAGGAAAAAGGATAATGAAAAGTACACTTGTACTTAGAATCAAGAACAGTTGAAATTTCTGGGACACAAAGAAAAAAGAAAACTTGGAGAATACAATACTCACATGACATATTGAAGACAGTATGGACAAAGGGAAACATTGCATAACCCCTGCCTAATGAGTTTGTGTAAATGTATGGCAAAACAAGGACTGGGAGTGAGAGGGCTGGTGAAGGGACAGACTCTGCTTTGAGCTATGAAGGATAGAAAGTTGCGGAGAGCTATGATTGTCAAAGTCCGGAAGGGATATGGCACATCAAAGACAACGGATTGTCTATTTAGAAGAGATGCTGTCACTGATCATAGTTTTGAAAAACCTTACAAAAAGCAGTGGCAACTCTAGGTCATCAATGTTTGTTGGGCTCATTACAATTTTTATGCTATTGGTATAACTTTGATGCTAAAATGATTCATTTACTCTAACTAAAATATATAGGTTTTAAAAATCTCTGTGTAACAAATATATGTAATAATTCTATAAAAATAAACATTTATTTTTAAAAATTTCCCAGGCATGTAAGACAAAAAGAGTGAGGACAAAGTCTTTAATATGCTTGTCTCTTTATTGTCCCCTTTCCATTCTTTATTGTTTTATAGCCTGGTTATCAAGTCACTGATGGTAGAAATAGGAATAGCTAACTTATATCATATTTCCTCAACACTACCTTAGTCACACTCCTCACCGCACTCCTCCAAGTCTTTGAGTTAAGGTTGCCACTTTCTTTGATTTTTGCTGACTTTAATTCAGGCTAAATTTAATTTGCTCTTTTTCAATTAATACACTCTGCTAAAAAAACCCAAAAAAACCTTATATTGTACACAATAAATTATTTGAAAACAATAAATTGAAATAAAAGTGTTCTTTGAAAACAGGGCATACAAGTCATTAGAGATTTTCAAGATTATTTATAAAATTAAAGCAAGAAATACATTACCTATTAAGTATGTCTCCAGTTTGATACAACCTGACTAGCCATATTAATTTTATTTCATTTTTTTTTTTCACATTTTATTTCATTTTTTTTTTTCACATTTTTTATTTTATTTTTTTTAATTTCTTTCTGCTTCCTTTATTCTGTATTGTGGATAATATCAACAAAATGTATTTCGGTCAATATTTTGAGGCACAGATTTAAAACAATTTTGCATCCAGCTGAATCCAAGAATGAAAATGACACACAACAAAAGACTTTTGTTGCTTTGAAATAGATATACTTGAATGGTGACTCACTCAGGCTAAGCCCGACAAGCCTGATCGCCCCCGGAGTTGCCACTGACAAAAAGATTTATGACAAAATAAGTGTGCGAATTGGAGGTTTTTTTTTTCTCCCCTGGCCAAGATTACCCAGGAAAACTGCACAAAACATGAAAAGAAAAAAAAAAAAAAAACATTGGTGAGGTAGTTTCTTTTGTTGGCTTGATAAACACACAAGGGTGGATTTGTCTTAGGAATTTGATAAATACCAGATCAAATCTTGGTCACAACAACTAACATGGTGAGTTGTGATAATCACCTCTTTCTGTTCGATAGCAAATGTTATTTTATTGCCATTGATCAGAAAGAAGGAAAACTAATGAAAATAAACCTCAATGCATGTTTACTTTATTATCTTCCCCAGAGAAGGCTAAATCTGATTGGTTAAGTTTCATATTGATCAGCCAATCAAAATAATACCTGGTCTCAATCTTCTGTTTCTGTCTTGCTGCTGTCCTATATTTTTTAACAAGCAAAGATCCACAGCTGCACCTAACTGCAGGTGGTCGACCTTTTGATTTGATCTCCTGTGTCAAAGCCACGGTGAGATTTCCAACAAACACTGCAACAATGTCACCCAAGGTTCCAGGGTAATCAGTGCACTGTCATAGATTGAAAGAACTGGAAATGCCAGACAATGACATTACTCCAATTGACAAGGAAGATTAGTGGAATCTTGAGGTAATTTGCTGTCATCCGAATCTACAGTGATAGCCACAAGATATATAGGTATGAAATAGTTACTCCATTTGCATATACATTTAATGTATTAAAAATGCACAGCTATTATGGGACAAATGTAAAATTTTGAGTAATGGACTAATGGAGTAATGTTCTCGGCTGACATGAAGTGGAAAGATCAAATATCAAATCAATAGCTAGGTCTGCTGTTTATTGAGTTGTGCTAGACAATTTTCCTCTGTCAGAATTAAATAGATTCATACAAAACAACCATTCGCCCTTGCATGGAGTATTGCTGCCCTATATGGGCTGGAGCACCTTCTGCTTACCTCAGAGTTCTTGACAAGATCCAGAGACGAATATGTAATCTAATTGGCCCTGATCTAGCGTCTTGTCTGCAGTCACTCTCTCACAGACGCACCGTCGCCTCTCTCTGTCTTTTCTACAAATACTTCAATGGTAACTGCTCTGATGAGCTGCTCTCTCTGGTTCCCAGACTCCATGAATTCAAGCGCCCACGAGGCTGGCATCCCGCTCTCACCCTTACACTGTAGAAACCTTCAAATGTAGCCGTCTCTTCTACTCCAATAGCTTCATACCTCGCACACCTCTCGCCAGTGGGACACCCTCCCCAATTACTGTTTCCTGAAAGCTATAATCTCCAACTATTCAAATGTAATGTCAATCGACATCTCCAATTACCTTGATCTACCCACTATCCTTCTCCTCTTCCTTTCTCCTATCACTCTTATCTGCTCTCGCTCCAAATCTTCCGCGACCCCCTGCATCCTAGTGGCTTCACGCCTTGCTTGGGGCACAATGCTTAAAAAAAAAAAAAAAAAAAGATTGATCCAACCAAGAATGTTTTTTCCTTAAAGTGTGGAACTTTGTACATCAGGTTATACAGCAAATTGACTGAAATGGCCTGTTATTTTAGGCAGGACTAATCAACACAATTACAAATTAGTTAGTCTAATAAATGGGTCCTTAGTACAAATGATAAATATAATAATGATAAAAATATCAAACATAAATGAAGGGATTTTAAATACAGATAAAAAATAATAGAAAAAAACTGAGTAAGATGATGTATGGATAATAATAGAAAAGCTGTTAATTTAGAATTATAAATGAGGTGTGTGAGGTATATATATATATATATATATATATATACCTGACCATGAGACTCGGGTTTGAATCTCAGCATGGTTGATTTGTCAGGAAGGAGACGTCCTGATGTTAGTGGTCTGGAGTGGGGGGGGGTGATCCCAGTGTGCAGCACCTTTGGAAAGTACCTGAAAACCACACTATGGGTTGATCCAAGCCTTGTGAGTGAAATTGGGTAGGCAGAACACTTGGGGCTATCAATAGCTGTGCTAGCATGAAGTCACAAGTCATCATGACTGAGGGCTTGAGTGTGTTGGTGTTGTTCAGATTGTTGATCATTCTAGATAACACACTCTCTCCTAGAAACTGTAACTAAAGTCAGCTCAGAATAGTTGCAGTATGAACCACAGGTTGGCTCTGCGGGTGTTGATGAAACACAAATGTGCCTGAGCAAGAGTCTACAATAGGGATTGGCTAGCCACCCATGTAAACCGGTATCCTTGAATACGAGTGGCCAGCTATTATATATATATATATATATATATATATATATATAGTAGGGTAGATTTTGCACTATAGCCTTAGATGGCAACCAGTCTAAGAGAAAGAAAACAATGAATTCAAAACTACAGAGATGGTAAAAGGAAACCACTCCACTCTTTCCAAAGAAGTCATGACAATGAATGCACAGTTTACTGATATTAAAAACGAAGTTGTGGAGAGGCATGGTCGTCTGCATCTTGAAGAAACATAGCACTTAAGGAAAGAAAGATACTGTAGAAAGAAATCTCCAAGAGCTTTCTTTATAATCTTTGTCACTAATAATTACTTTTTGGCACATTCAAGGAACCATCCCTTAAGCAGCAGTATCTCCCCATTTCATTAACAGGACCAAGAATGCACCCTTTTTAAGATCCATTCCCCAAGCAGCATCTTTCCAATTCACTAAGAGTAAAAGGATCAAATAATCGGTAACAATGATGAAAGGAACCAGATGATTTTCTTGATGAATCATAAGGAACTGAAATCTAAGATCATATGTAAGAGTTTTGCCTGCAGTAAAAAGAAAATAATGACCTGGGAGTTCAAATCAAATCTAGCTTTAACTAACACTGGGTTAGAAAAAGCAAAAAAAAACAAACAAACCTTGGATTGAAAATTTTGCTAAGAGATATAAATATAAGAGATAAATAGATGCTATTCAGAATAAAAATAAATCTGTACTTTACAGATAAAAATAGGAATGTTAATAGCCATAAATTGGATTAAGTAAAAAAAATCACTAAAAGTCTTTTGATTAGGAACTTAATATTTTCTTTTGAAAGAATCTGCCATCTCAAAACTTGTGCAAGTGAAATATCAATGTCTTAAACTATCAGGTCAACTACTTACATTATTTAGACTTCATCTTCATTGCCATATTCACAATGTTTTGGATGTACACTCTAGCCTTCTTCAGGTGATTGGAATTTCAAACCGAACCACTTAATTTGTCCACCGAAATAAAGGGTTCCACATGCCATGCCTCTTCCGGTTATTTTCCTTTAACTCAATTCTCCAAGTTTGGTTCAGTATTGAACACACAACTCTTTGGTTCAAGTCACTGGATCTAACCAATGTCTTTATCTACTTGAGGACATCTGTATACGAATTTTGGGGATATAAACCTAATGTCTCAACAACCCTTTTTTAAGTGCTCATATTGCAATTTTTCTGTTATTATTATTGCAATTCTTTTTTACCAGAGCTTATATTGCAATTCTTGTTGTTTTTCTCTAGCACTCCTTATTACTGGTTCCCATATTGTATTCATTTCTATGCTTGGTTGGCTCAGGATATTTTTGTGGCCTAGCATATGTGCTGATTCCTTAAGTTTTCATATTTTCAAGTGATGCACTCTATTATTTAATGTAAATAACAGAAGTAATCATAATGCCTCATCTCAGAGATATAGACAGATATCAGGTCAACTGTTACAAAATCATAATATTCAAGCGGTTTACAGATATATATATATTTTTTCCCAATATTTTGGCAGAAGGATGGCTTAAAAGAAGTTAAGATTGTAGTGATCGGAGAAGCATCCTCTCAAGAGTTTGCAACTTTGTGAAACAGACTCCCAAGAAGATGCTTTTCCAATCACTCAATTTTAACATCTTCAAGTCTAGGGTCAGCCTCATAGTCTGCACATACTTTTGCTTATGTTCATACAACAACCCCATTCAGTAACCCTCTACCTTGAGTGGCTCTTGGGCCTTGTAAAGAGTGAAAAAAAAATTTAAATATTTGGACTCAGAAAACTGAAAACTTTAAAAAAAACAAACAAAAGTAGTGTGTATTGTAAGATATGTTTATTTTTAACCATATTTATTTACGTACGATTGTGTGCTAAAAAGATCTTTTCTGATCCATTTCACAACATTCGTGTATATATATATATATATATATATATATATTTCATAGTTTGGGAAGTGCGTTAGGCAGAGAACTTTCGACCACCCCGTGAAAATAATTTGCATTGTTTAAATAATAAAACTAAAAAAAAAGCAGACTTTAAGTAACCTAGGAAAGCATTTTAAAATTTTTCTTTTTAACCCAGGCAATGCTGAGTAACCTTGCATTTAAAGACAGCTGACTAAACGACGTTCGCTACATATTTTTAGAAACCCTTTTTTCTGCTTCAAGTGATTACGATGTACAAATAAATAAGACAACCTCTTCTTATTTTATTTTGTGCCACGTAAGACACGCCGACATTTAGTAACAATCATTTTAACTACTAGCCTGGGTCGTTAGACAAGGCGGACAAGGGTGACTAAAAAAAATGTCCCAAACTTGACCTTCAACACGAAGGAATTCGTGCCAGATTTAGGGGATTAAATAATAATAATAATAAAATTGGTACTAAAATAATGAAAACTGTGTATTTTTTTAATGATAACCGATGTTTTGAATTTGACCTAGTGAAAACAATGCAGATTTTAAAAGTTACTTAACTTTTTGACAATACTTTGTTAAAAAAAAAAAATAATTGTATTGCTCGAAATGGCAAGGTTACAACATGATAAACTATCTTTTATCATTGTTATTTTATTTTCACTCTGATACCAGTTACTAATTTCTATGAGTGTAATTTTAAAAGCTGAACAACATGGGGGAAAAAATAGAAGAATTCTAACTACACCATTCCAACACCCGAAAAGCAAACAAAACTACACGTCTCTCCCACTGTATTTTTCTCATTTGCTTGCAATTCGTTCTCTTCATCTGTAAGTGAACGGGTGAACCCAACACCTTTAGAAGTAAATTTACCAAATCTAACAAGCTTCTGCTTAATTAACATACCATTACTACACAGTAAATAATTAAACAAGTCCGATTTTATACTGATAAAGTTTCCATTAGAAATTAGTGTACAGAGATGTACAACTTTCTCAAAATGGCACTGAATAAAAATAATAATAAAAAAACTAAAAGAGCGTGTTACTGTAATATTTTTAACAGACACGAGGGATGTATGTGGTACAAGGCAATGTTTACCGTGGGTTCTCCGAGGCCGTAGACTTGGCCAAAAATATTCCCTTAGAATCCGTATAAACGGGTTCAGGGCCTGTCTACCTCTCCGGACGAAACTTTGCCCTTCGGCAAAAGCCTCGTCCGGGTTCCTCTCCGCTCAAGGCATAGATTTCGACAGATGAACAATCTGATCGACTTTTTAACTGTGTCATGAAAGTGACTGAAATGAAGCCCATGGAGATATTTATAACAACTTTTTTTTTTTAACCAGCTTTCATATTCTGAATATGCATTTCTTTCAAAAAAAAAAAAAAAAAAAAAAATTCGCCATAATCAATCGCTATTCTTTTTGAGGAGAAAATAAAATCCTTCCTTTGACATTTATCGCATTTCCAGCAACTATAAATCATCAGGCTGGGAGAAGAAGAGAGATTTGTTCACATGACCAACAGCTGTACTGAAAAGAAGCAGGAAATTAACTTCCCATTTTTTTTTCTCGCTTGGAAAGAAAAAGTAAAATTGAAGCTGGAAAACTATCACGAAGTCAGGCGAAAATAAAATCAGTAAAAAAATAAAGGCGAAGAATAAAAAAAGAGAAACCAGAAATACAAAAAAAAAAAGTACATAGATTGCGTCCAAGTTCCACTACAGTACACATTTACCAAGTATCTATTAAAATTACTGAGTCAACGTGACATGGCATTCACGTTGGAATATAATGTGTGTGTGTGTGTGTGTGTGTGTGTTGACTACAGCACTAATCTTTGTGAAATTTATTAAAACTAGTCTAAGGCAAAACAGTATTCTGAAGTAAATAAACCAAGATGTTAAATAACAGTAAAAGAGAATGTTAAGAAAGACCATTATTACGAAAAAATATAAAAGGAAGAAAATTATCGAAATCGGCAACTCAGACGTTGTGTTTTTGTAAAGTGCGCGCACTTGAGAGACAAAATTCGTCTCATGTAACTGACAAAAAAAAGAAAAGAAAAAAAAACCGGCTGTCCTAAAAAAAAAAAAAAAAGTAATTAATTTCAAACATAATTGTTTAGGAAAAAGAAAGCAGTCTAGATCTTTCTGTGGTTCATTCGTACTGAGTTTTGTAATCGTGATTTTTTTAATTTTTTTTTTTTTATATCTATTTGGCAAGGTTTTCAGTAGGACCGGTAATAATCCTCAACTTCATAGTTATTTGTTTTCTTTTTCAATTCTTAAACACACACATAATTTCAAACTTACCGTAATTCCCCATGTATAATACGCGTTCATCCATAATACGCACCCCTAAAATTGTGGGGAAAATGCTTCTACTCACGCATAATACCCACCCCTTGTTTGGTAATCAAACCCTAAATTGTACCTCTTCAATTTCATTACGGGCAGTGTTTCCTACTCTTATTTAAAAAAAAAAAAAAAAATGTTTTTTTAAACATAATAATTATTCTAATTTAGTTTTATGATAATTGAAATTCTTATTTTACGGCAATTTTTAAAAGATTTTTGTAGCTATGCATAATACGCACCCGTGATTTTGCTTATTGTTTTAAAGAAAAAAATGCGTACATGAGGAATTACGGTACTTAAATTAATAAAACACATCAAAATTAAGGATCCATTTTTTTTACACTGATATTGAACAGTTTCCCAGTACTAGGGGTGCTCATTGACATTTCCTTTCGTGTGAAAGGAGTCCTATGTAGAATGTTCTGAACGGTAACCTCCTAAAATGATTAAAAAAAAAAATCTATTTTTCGATTCTGACAAGTAAAGAATGCCAATATACAAAAACAAAATTACTTGCTAAAAAATTCTTCTTTATTTTTACGACCGGTAATTTAAAAATGCTAATTATACAAAGTATTCTTGTACGAAACCAACTGAGGGCAACTTAATTTAAATTATAAGAAGATAGTATTGAATACTAAGTATTGTTGTGTTAATCTTCTAGTAAGGAGACCTTATCCTCCTGCAAAAAAGAATAACTCATTCGTAATTTCTACTTTTACCTCGACACGAACACAGTGCTTGTAAGGAAAAACAATAATAGAGGCAGGATTTGAATATTCATGACAGGTTTTTTTGTCTGATAGTTACGGCAGGGGTGGAGTGACGATAAATAAATTACCTCTGGTCTCCAGCAACTTCCACAATCTATGCCAATATGCAATCAAGTCCAACACAAGCTCTCCACACGCTATCTTCTTTAACCCTTCCCTGCGTTCTTAATTTATTCAGTCTTTTCCTTAGTATCTGTAAGGCCAGTGTGCTCTAGCTAATTATTTAACCCTTCCACAGCTCCCTCAGTTCTCGGACGAGGTTTAGGGACTTCTCTTTTTTCCTTTCTTTGATCTTCCTTCTTTTCTTTCTGTGGTTCATTCACAGTTTGATAGAATCTCTCTGCATTGCTTACAGCTCCTAAATCTTCCTTTAAAAAGAAAAAAAAGAAAAAAAGGAAGCAAAGCTCAGAGACGTACGTCGCTGAACGCTAAAGAAGAGAAAAGGAGGGTTACCAAACTTGTCATTGTCCCGCGACATCTGACTTGTTTTTTACCCTAATTTAACTGATAAAAATCTACATTTAATTTTTGACTTTAAAAAAAGAAAAAGAAACAACAAAAAACTGACGCATCTAAATTGAATTTGAAGGAAAGAAGTTGAATGAAATTTTGTGATCAAAATAACTTTAAAAAAGGTGGTTAATTACATTTGAGTACGGATCAAGCACATTTTTGCCGGATAGCAAGACTAAGCTTTCTTGTGTGCGTGTAAAAAAAAAAAAAAAAAAAAAAAAAACACTGTCAAAATTTATAATCTAGGTTGTGACATCAGTTGTAAAGAACGTAATAAGCAAACGTAAGTGACTTTGTTAACTCTCACGTTACGAAACAATCTGTTATCAATTTCGTCTTAAGATCTTGAACAAAAATAAGAAGAGGGTTGGTGAACACAAAAAGTTGCATCACGAAATCAATAGAAAGGGGAAAAAATAATAGGTTCCACAGGAGACAATCCAGGGTTGCTAATTACTCATTTTTTCATTAAAAAGATTATAGAACTTTTTACTGCTGGCGTTTGTAAATAGACTACTTTTTATAAGTAAAACATTTCTACTTTTTTTCTAGCAATTTAAGTAGCAGTGAAAACTGTGACAGTTTCTGATGTAAATAACAATTTAGTTATTTAAACAAACCATATTCGGCAACGCTGAGATAGGCACTTGTCAATTACTTCAGAGTGAAAGGGGAAAACCTTTTTTGTTCAGTTGATTAGAAATTATTCAATTTTGGATGGCTTTTTTCATGAAACAAAAATTGTGAATTTCGGTAACTGAAAGGTTTTTTTTTATTATTATTTAAAACAAATCAATTTAAAAGTCAGTATTATTGAAATCCTGTTTGATATTACCAGTCATATTTTTGATTTTGACATTGTTCTGTCTTTTACCCCACCCACTTTTTTTTTACTACTTCTCCTTCCTGGGAACGAAACCTCGTCCCGAGGAATACCATTTAGAGACACTTTCTGCATTCATGAGGGATTTTAGTAACCCCCCACTTATAAAAGGCGATATTTGCCGTTTTCTCTTTTTCTGTTAATTAATCTCTTCTTGACACAATTGATTCTGATATATTATGAGCTTTTTTTTTTTTTTTTAGATATCCTCTGATATCAATTCCCATTGTTAGCTTTTGTTATCCATTGATCAATTGCTTTTATTAGTTTTACTGAGTGTATTTTCTAAATACGGCCAGACCCGACTAAAAACAGTCCTCAATACTAACAGGGCAGATGAATTCTCTTCCTTCTCCTCCTCCTGTTCTATTTACGTAATCTGTCTGGGCGTGTACAGCTTTTTGAATGGCACCGAATATAACAGGACATTTAAGACTTCATTTACAGATTCGTACAAAGTCGGTTGTCGCTGGAGCCAACCGAAAGCAAATTCCCTCAAGAAAAAAAACAAATTAACGTCATTATAATTATAATTTGTTTACATTTTTAATTCCAAAGCGATATTTCGTATGTATGTGTGCCTGAAAAGCTCGACATGTGAACGAGGTAGGGATGAATGATGAATGGGTTAAAAAAAAAAAAAAAAAACCTAACAAATTCTGTTAGGTGGATTTATCTTGTGGCAGTTTTATACATTACTTTAAACCAGAAAAATAACTAAATTGAGAAAAAAAAAACAAAAAAAAAAAAAACATCGTAAGAAAGGAAAAATTGACTGGTCTTAAAGTTTAAGTCACCGAGGACATCCGGATCTGACAGGTAAAAAAAAAAAAAGAGAAAAATCTGGTTCTGTGGATCAAATAAAAGATCCCGAAATAAATGCTCAGAATCAAATGTGAGTCTCTGAATGTGACAGGAGAACCAGAGTTGGTGATAATTAACAGTTGAGATGTATTCAAGAAAGTGAAAAGAACTGGTCCAATTAAAAGTAAATTACCTAATTTAAAAAAAAAAAAAAAAATAATCCAAATCAGAGGAAAAAAAAAAGCTGGGAAAGAAGAAGAGTAAGAAAATCATTACATACTAAAAGATGATAAAGTGACTAACGAGTAAAAACGACAATTTTTCTAAGACAATACTTGGCAAACCAAACTTTCCCAAGACTATTACATCGTATCTAAAAAAATAAATAAATAAACCGCAACAATAAGCTATTCAATTTATTATATGTATGAACTCTCTTCCACAGTTTTTTTGCTCATTTCCACACGACAAAAAAAGGTGGGAAAATCTTGGAAATGTAAGTGTAAGGGTAAGTAAGAAAGCTAGAGAAAAGTGAAGACCAAAAGATCGAAACGAAAGACACGTCTGTCTACAGTACAGTCTAGCTTTATTACTTTAACCTCTTTGATCGTTTAGAGTGGGTAAAGAAAGCATTATTGTTCTTTTTTGGGGGGTAGGGGGACATGAACACACACCTTAAAAAAAGATAGATAGGCAATTGCAATCGACCCGTAATGGCGCTTTACTTTCATCATTGCTAAATTAAACAAATTTTCGTAAATATCTTTAGGGCACCTACAGGAGACGACAGTCAGCAAAATATCGTTGTTTTTTTTTTTTTAGACAGTTAAAGAAGCTAGATGCTCAGGTGGCTCTCTAGCCTTATGTCAGACAAGGCTAATTTTATTTTTTTTAAGTAAATAAGTGATTATATTTTTTCCTGTATGTTTTTGTTTTATAGCAACCGAACCCTGACAAAGTTAATTGAAACAGAACAACTTTCAGATGTCACTACCTGAGCACTCATTTTATTAAAGAAATGTTTTCATAAGTTCTCACAAAACCACTCGTTTCCGAAAATCATTATGGCATGCCAGTGACGAGTGGTTGCATGAGTTTTTAAAACAATTTCGAGGTGTTTTATTCGCACTGGAGCAATAATTACTAACTACTAGTTAGTAACTAGTTGCGATTACTGAAATATTGAAAATTGAGTTTTGTTCCTAATTTGGCGCCCCCACCCCTTACTGGTGTAGCCTTGTGCCATACAAAACTAAACTCCGTAAAAAAAAAAAAAAAAAAACTAATAAAAACAGTAGAAAGTAAAAACACTGATCACTTTACACTACACTTTTGACTTTAACTAACAATGGTACAATTGCTTGTCGTTCAACTACAATACATAGAGTTCGACCGCACACAGTGACCCAAATTTGTGACCTTGTGTCATATTTTAAGCTAAGCCTTATCACCAATTTAGGGTAAGTTAAATGTGTGATCCCCTCACAATACACACACAGATCTCTGAACTACTTAGTGTCGACTGTTCAAACGTTCAGACCCTAATACTAATAAAGTTTAAAATAAAAGCATATTGGAGATTTAAAAAAACAAAAAACCGTGTTTCCTCTGTGGTATATTTCTTCAGGTTTTTTGGGAACTACAGATTTAGTGCTCTTAAAATACTACAGCAGCAGAATAACATCTGGAATAATTAGGATTTTGACACTGTTTTTCAGTTCTCAAGTGGTATGTTACAACTTGAATTATACTAAAATAAATAATTTAAATTATCAAACCTTAAAATTAATTTTCAGTTCCATTTTTACGACACGCTTCGGCTTAGGGAAAAAAGCATTTTTTTTTTTTTTTTTTAGGAAGAATTGAATTAAATTTTCTATGGTGGGGTTAGGTCAGTTACACTATTTTTTTTTTTTTTATTCGAGCATGATAATTTTGTTATTGTCGTTTATGAAATGAAATTTAATTTAATTCTTTCGTGTAAAAATAAAAAAAATAATTGTTTTGGTAAAAAGAAGTTTCGCTATCGCTTAGTAAACTTTGATATTCAAAAAATCTAAATGCAATGTTATTTTGCTAATCGTTATCTTAAATCTTAATCCATCTTCTTTTCTGCTTTTTTTGTTTTTCTCTCATATCCTCTTACACCGAGTAACCCCTTGTATCTTTAGTGGTTTTAATTTGCTTGGGGGTGAAAAATGATTTAAAAAGAATACTACTTTCCTAAGCGTGTCCGGTAAATACACCTTTTGGGACCAAGATCACGATTAAAAAGGTACGTTTTTGTTAAGTAAGTTGGAAAGAAAGTCATAAACTCGGTTTATGGGTAGGAAAATTTTAGAAAAGTGTTTTGAAATATATTTTACTTCCTTTTTAAATGAAAGTAAAAAAAGGCATTTGAAAAGTAAAACAAGTAATATTATAATAAAATTGGTCATTTAGTGATTGAAATAATATTTTAATAAGTTCTTTGTTATTTCATTAATAAATTAATTATGATTTCAAAAGTAAGAGAAAGTTAATTCTTCATTTTTACTGCAGTATCTTACAGCTTTATTTTTCTCTCCACAATAATGTAGAAGGGACCGCATTTTTTAACTAGTAACAAAATGCATCTATATACTGAAAACAATTGCAACAATAAAACATTTGATAATGAGAGTGGTTGTTAACAACAGTCTGAGAATGGTAAAAATGAAGACGAGAGGAAGAAAATATTTTAGAATTAGAAATAAATTGTAGAGAAGAGATATTATTTTTGTAGAAATAAAACTAATATTTTAATTTAGGTTTTAATAAGCTGAAACAACAGACATGTCTTGATTTAAAAAAAAAAAAAACATGAAAAAGAAATCTGTCCTTGGCCGTGCGTGTATTTTTGAAAGTCTTTCCAAAGACGACTTCTGAGAGTCAACCATAAAAGACGACGACGACTACTAAGAATTATGTCACGTCACTTTAGGAAGAAGGCAATTTCAGGAGGCTTCTTTTATTTTTAGTTTATTTTGTCTTTTCGCTATCATGAGAAAGAAAAGGTTTGGTAAGAAAGCAAACGAATTAATAGAGAAATGTTTTATGTAATTTGAAAGCAGAAGGAAATTGAAATAAAACAATTGATTTGGATTATTGACTTTTTTTTTTCTAATTAAGACTGTTAAGGAAAAACAAACTTCCTTTCAAAATAAATCGATACAAAATAAAGGCATTAAAAATAATTGTTATAAGAAGCTTTAATTAAAATATAAATTGATATAAATTAAATAAAATAAATAAGATACTTAGTTTCAATTTCAACATCAAGAAAGACTATTTTTAGAAAGAAAAAATTATCGAAATTCGTCACAAAAACTAACTAATCAAACAAAATTCTAAGATTTTCTTTGTTAGTTAATAAAAATAAATTAAAAAAAAGTTAAAATATTTTTACTTGAAAGAATAAAAAAGATGAGAAAATTTATAATTTCCGTCAGATGTTTGACACGAATCGAAAAAAAGTTTCTGAAAGAACTTGTTTGTTTTTTTAAGTTATCATAAATAATAGTTTGAAAAAAAAAAAAAAAGTTTTATTATTTTACAAATAAATTTCCCTGTGTGTGCGTGAAAAAAACTGGTGAATTTTTTTTCCAGATTGAGGGAGTTTTTTTTATTTGTTTTTTTTGTTTTTTTTTTTTTTAAAATGGAAATATTTTTGGCTGATTAAGCAGTAAAATCATAATTAAAATAAAATACAATCAATCCAAAATTATTTTTATTTGATTATTGATAGTGTAAGAATAGACTCAGAAGTTCGCAAAAACAAAAATTTTTTTTAAATAAATAAAAAAAAACAAAATCATTTTCTAAGTCCTTTTGTTTTATATACAAAAAAAACTTTAAAAAAAATTAATTATAATTTTAATACAAACTTCAACGTATCGTCAGTATTAGTGTCACAAAATAACTAAGTTCATAGTCACCCTTTAAAATTGTTGCTAGCTAAACTAAATTAATTTTTCTATTTTTTTAAAATGCAAACATAATGCTAAACAAAAAAAAAAAAAAATGAAATCAAAACTTTTTGACAACCTGGCTTAGAAACATTAATGTTTAGTTTACTAAAAAAAAAAAAAACACTGACAAAAAAAACATTTATTGGGTGCCTTAACAAGGCTCAGAGATCATTACATTCGATTCTCACTAGGTGCCCTCTACTTGTATCAAGACTGAGCTTAGTAAACAAAAACAACTGTTTCTCATCAATATCACATTCGAAAACTTTCATCGATAATTTACAGATTATAGAAAAAAATAAACAATGAAAATTTACTTTTGTTTTTTTTTTTTATAATTTAAAAAAATATAAATACAGTACTGTACACCGTCGCGTACAGTACACGTTTGTAAAATTTTCTGAAAATTTTTTCCACTTTTAAAAACTGTTGTTACTCAAAAACACTTTAAGCCTAATTCTGGATAAAGCAAGGTATTTTTGCCACACCAGCATCTTTTAAGATCTTTCAAAGAAATAGGAAATATTTTATGAGCTTCTGCTTAACAAATATTATCAGGTAGCCAGGGGGATACGTTCGGCTTTTAGCAAACTTTTCTTATTCCCGGACTACCCTCTTGTCTGATTTAAAGCTATATGTTTACTTTTTAGTTTAAAACAAAACTTTTAAAAGAAATCGCGTACTAAATTTGGGTGTGTAAAAATGTAAAGAGGTAGGTAGATTATTATTATATAAAGAGAAAATATCGTAAAAAGTTTCGCTTACCCGAACAGTAGCAGCAATGGTTGTTTCCTGAGTATCGGCAACTCCTTCGATTATCATATCCAAATTATTATTATTATTATTTGTACCACCGCCACCAGTGTTCGTTGTTTCACAACAAACGTTGCTATCCACGGATTCTTCTCCCATGTCCATTAAGGTAAAATATAAAGTAGGGAGAAAATCCCACGCGATATTTTTTATCAAAAGGAAAACGTCAAGCTTAAAGAAAAACTGAACAACATCACGGACGACCAACAACCAAAACAGAAGCTTTAAGCTTCCTCCTTAATATTTTCGCGATCATAGCCAGGGGATTTGATTTTATTAGACTTCAAGTCGATTTCCCCTTTCTTTATTAATATTTTGACTTTTTTTTTTTTTTTAAAGCGACAAACAGCTAATTAAAAATAAATTAACAAGTAAAACACAATTTGTTCTTTTATATTTTAAATAAATATTCCTAGGGAAAAGAAAGCTATTTATTTAGCTTTCTTTAGATTTTTTTTTTTTTTTAGGTAGTAGTATTTTTGTTGGTAAAGAAATTCTTGGTTTGTTGTCCGGGTAAAAAGGACGATTCAAAAGAAGAAAAAAAAAGATCCGATTTTGAGTAGGGAAAGGAAAAAAATATTTTTTTTAAAAAATATTGGGATCAGAGAGAAATGTTTTATAAACCGGGTACTTGTCTTTCTCTCTCTAACTCGAGAAAAAAAAAAAAAGAAGTTCAGAGAGAAAGAGGTGTGCCTACAGTTCGACGTTTCTCCCTCAAACTGAGTTCAGAGATGAAATGAGATTTTTCTTTGGCAAAAAGCAGCAGCAGCCGCAAACCGTCGAAATTCGGGTGTGCGTGTGTGTTACTGTGTTATATGTGGTTTGTTTTGTAATCCTTCAATTACCACCCAATAACCGTATAATAACGTATATATAGTCTGTAAAATAAACAAAATCTATTGGGAGTATAATTCAAGGCTTTTTCATTTTAACTTATCACAACACAGAATAACCCAGAGATTTATTTTTAACTCAAAAAGCCATATAAAGCCAAGCAAGAAGACCATTCCTTTCAACAATGTCATTGTTTATTGTTCGATCTTTAAATAAAAATTACCCAATATTTTTACGCTTGTGACCATGTGCGAAACACTTATGGGGGTCAAGTTGGAAAAACGAACTGATCTGTTAAACTCACGCTTACTAATACAAAATATAAAACAAAACTACAAATAAAAAGTATAACACTAACAGTTTTAATTTCATTGTGTTGTGTCCTTGCGTGTCAACTGTTCTAGTCTTGATGAGTCTAGGTCAGTTTCTCAAAATGTCCCATAGTTTTTTTTTATGATTGCGTCCTACTAGTTTAATGTTGGGGGTGTTTCCTCTATTGTGACAGAAGAACCTGCTTGTATTTGTAATCTGGCCCTATACCAGACTGACTAAGGCAGAAACTTAATGTGAAAGAAAGAGGGGGGCACTGACCCGGAAAAATAGAGAAGGAGACCTAAGAAGAAGATAAACACACACGCACAGATGGATATGTTTTCACAACAAAATGCACATATTGCAGAATAAGGAAAAAAATACTTTTTAAAAGTTAACATGAGGTGAGCGACATTCATTTATTTACCGGAATATTTTAGAGAAACCATTAATTAATTACCCTATTTTGTTTTACTTCAATTTTTATATAACTTTTTTTAAAAAATTATGATTGTTTTTGTTATTTTTTTTACGGTTTACTACTCAAATTAAGTTATTTCAAAACTTTCAAAAGATTTAAACGAGTTCTAATTACTAAAAATGATAATTCTGAAATAAATGAAATGCGTTCGAATGTTACTGGTTGCTCTATACTCTTGGCCTTGTACCAAGCTAAGCTCATCAAGACCGGCGAAAACAAACATTCTGTATTAATTATTAATGGGCAGCGGGCTTTTTTTTTCTTTTTCAAATGAACGAGTTGTTTACAAATGGAAATCTTTTGAAAATAATGAAAAAGAGAATCTCTTTTTGGAGAACATCTTATTCTTACAATACAAAGATTAATGAATTGGATTCACACACAAGTCCACGTGTACACACAGACATCGGTGAGTTAAAAAAAGAAAAGAAAAAAAGACAATCCCTGGTTCTGCTGTGTTTTCGGTGTGAAATCAAAACATTATGCGACATTTTTTCTCCCAAACCCAACCAGTCATTACACATCTGTGTTAAACGTGTATTTTTTAGGAAGAAAAAAACAACTCATTATCATCCTCCCAACCCAACTGAATTAATTAATCTAGTTTAAGATTTTTATTTAAGTGTGGGCGCTTGCATATAACACAACTAGTTTAGAGAATCTCTTTGCTTTCACATAAGGAATGAGATTTTTTTTTGTTGTTTCTTTCATGATAAAAAGAAGACGAAAACAAATTGTAAACACACATTTCGTCTAAGCCCCAGACAAACAGCCGATCACATATACACACACACGCAAACCCTGCAATTTCAGTGGGCTAAAAATAAACCTCGTCCCGGCAAGCACAGGCTATGAGCAGTATCTGGTCGGGGTGTTTAAAATGGGGGTGGGGCCATAACCAACACGTTTTACTGATTTTTTTCTTTCTTTCTTTTCAAATTTCTTAGGGACAAACAGGAGATTAAGAAGTGATTTGAATTTTTGTCGTTCTAAGTCTAACTTTTAATGTGGACAAAAAAAAAAAAAAAAAATAAAAAAAAAAATAAAAAAATAAAAAAAAAAATAATAGTCATTTTTCAGGTTAATTTAGTTTTTAAGAGGAAATTTCTTTTGTTTTTAATTTTTACAATATTTTCTATTAATCACTAGTTTCAATTTTTTTTTTTCATCCTATCAGTCGAATTAATAATGCAATAACGACTTTTAGTTTATAAAAATCAAAGCAAAAAAGAACAGCCGTTTTGTTAGGGGTAACATAATATAAACCACTTTTAAAACAGTCTTCTTAACTTTTTGTGACAATAAATGTCAGACACTTAAAAAGTGAGTAATTCCAAGCAACCATACAAGGAGATTGGAAAAAAAAAAAAAAACTGAGACAATTCAGACCAAAGCAGTGTTAACCGACGAGAATTTAGGGGGTTGGGAGTAGTGCAAGGAATTCCTGTCATTCATTCCTCAGTGATGACCATACCCGGAAGGGAACGGTAGTGGTTGGTAGTGGTACTTGCTGTTATCTTCAAAGAAACATTAAGCAGTAGCATTCTATTGCCACTGACAAGAGGTGATTGCAACTCCACGGTACACGGGGTCTGGAAGGGAGGGGATATCATTTGTCTAAAAAAACAATACCATTAATTTTCAAAATAAATTCAAGCTATTTTTTTTTTTTTTTTAAATTTATTTTAACCCCCGAAAAAAAAAAAAAAAAAAAAAAACTTATGCGGAAAAAAAGTATTTCTCATTCCAGAAAATCGTGGTTATTCTTCAAGGTCGAGGATGACTGTCTTGTTTTGCTTGTCTCAGTTGTGTTTGTGGACTCAGACATCACTAATGAGACCGATTTTTACTTGAAATGTCCTTCGATATTGAGGACAGGTCGTCCGGAGATAGTGGATTAGTTATCAGTTTTGGATTCGAAATTACAGAAAATAAGTAGAAGCAAAATAAAAAAAAAAATAGTTACAGTAGTAAGGTAATGACTCTTAAAAAAAAAAAAAAAAAAAAAAAATGCTCATTTTATAAGAGAATCCGATTTGAGAAAAAAAAAACAAAAAAAAAAACAGACAGAATCAGCCATTTTTTAAAAACTGAAAATCTGATTTTTAGAGACTCTCCGGCTTTTTATCTTGTGGTGCTCTAAAAAGCATGTCAGAAACGTGATTTCACATAGTTGAAGTCGTCTTCCCAAACAATCATCAGAAACAAGTAAAGATACATGATGCTTTAGACTCAACAAATATAGAACCAAAAAGTCAAGAATATCACTTCCTCAATTTCACAGGAGCGCTGGTCACTACCAAAATAGTAACTAAATCCGTCATCTCACTCAAACGGAATAAAACCGTACTTAAAGTGAGAATCCCACACAGACATAGAAATCAGTAACAAAAAATTGCTTAGTTTCCTTGAGCACTTCCCAATTAAGACACTTCAGGCATCAGGGATTGTCTGACCCTCTCCGTTCTAGTGCAATAGGGAAGGAACAGTCCGGTGTAGGTGTAAGGGAACTTCCGGGACTGGAATTTAGTCAATCTGAGCTTCCGGTCTCAAAAAGATTGGACTAAATTGACCAGCTTTAGTAGATCCCAGGTAAGGTAAGGAAAATACCAGGCTCTTAGAAACTGATTATATATTGTTCATATCATGGTCGGTGCACGGTTCTCTTGCACCCAACTAATCAATTATAGCTCTTCAAACTCTACTACATCTCATTTTTCATAAGGTTGTATTCATAAAATACAAATTTTATTGTAACTTAATGCTGTACAGTGTACAAGGTGGTCCAAAAGTCTTGTCTCCCTTCATAATATAATTTTCTATTTCAGATGGCTAACGCGAAAATGGTGGTGTTCATATAAACCTTCCCGATGTGTGACAGCATCAATGAAATTGAATAAACTGAATCCAGTACATTTGCTTTGTATTACTTGTTCTTCAATTATTCTCATTAATTTATGGTAAGGGGTGACAAGACGTTCGGACCACTGTGTACAATAATGGATCCTATGCAATAAGTCAACAATTCCACTTGAAAAATTGAAGCTGTATAGAAAATAAAAATGTATTTAGAAAATGTATCAAAATACAAATTAGAGACCTGTCATATCATTCCATCTGAAATAAATCAACATTGTGCTGCAGTAATTTTAAACATCAACTTGTGATTTTTCTTGCTAAAAATTTTAACACATTCAAGATTACGAATAAAAAATAGTAAAATTTGTATAATGTATTTTTTGAGACTTAGCTTAGCTTGATCAAAACAAATTCACCGATTTGGACAAAAAGAAAGAAAAAAAAACCTGAATGACATCAAAATCTGTGAAAGTTTTTCATCCTTTAACAAACAATAACATATAAATTTAGGTAGAAAAACAGCAAATATTGATAAGCACTGCCCAGGACCCTAGTCAAGCTTCCCCCCACCCACACCAGTTGGAGGGTAGTACACAACGGCCCCCCGTTTCATATAAAGTGACACTTCAGTTTTTTGTGGGGGAGAAAAAGAAAGAAAGGCTGCCAAGGTTAAATGAAATATGTTTTTTTTTTTTATTATTAGCATCAGATAATTTTATCTGAGCTTCATCCTGCTGAGCAAATTCTCAAGTTTGAGACTTATTCCAGGTTTAAAACAGACCACTAATAAGTAAAAATTAGTTATTAATCTTTCTATATAAATAAAGACTAAAGTGCAGTGTATACGTGTCTGTCCATCTGTTTTCCAATCTTGGTGAATTATAAACAACCTAAAGTAACAGAATAGTTATTTACAATTTATCTATCAGCTTGTGATGATGTACATCATGTGGTTTTAAAATGTTTCAATTTGAGTTAAAAGCTTAAGAGTCCATGTCACACTATCTAAACTATGTAAAACAAGTGGAAGATGGTATATTGTCATTTTAGTGTAGATTGATACTATTGTTGATTTCAACATACCTTATGTTTTCCAAAAGCAAGGTACCAAGGACTTATTCAATATTTTACTTCAAACTTTTTGGTGGGTCCTGCAAGCTAGCTTGTGACCAAGAGATATGAAATCAGTCATTTAATCAATTCCTGTTCTGCTCATTTGGCTTTGTCTGTTGTTATTGAAAAAGTTTTTTTGTGGACTAATTCAAGGTCGATTTCTTATGCATTACAGGAAAGACAGTCCTAAAATATTTGTGACTCCTCTATATTGCTATTTCTCAGGGTTTTATCATCTACATATAATAGATATATTATTTGACCTCCCCACTCCCTGACACCATTAGAGAAATTGCTCTCACTATATTACTTATATCAACAATATAAACAGATATTAAATTTTCTTTAAATAATATACAATAATGAACAGTCTGTAATTTTCTGTATATTTTTCTTTTTCTATTTGTAATTTCTGTCACACTAATGCAAGAAGGTTATATAAAATTAACCAGTGAATCCAGCCAGGATTTGAACACCTGACCTAAAGGTAAGCAAACATGTAGCATATCCATTACACTAGCATTCTGCTACTTCAACAGCATGGTTTTGTTTGTTTAACACCTCTATGAGTTATTTAATGCTGAACTTTAATTTTCTTGAGAACTTGGAAGTAATAAAAATACGATATATGTTATTTTGCTTTCACAATTGAATACATGGTAGATGATACTCAGCTTTTGTGTATATACATGTTTGTGTGGATATAATTATCAGGAGGCGGTGATGTGAGTGTTTTATGTTGTAGTTTTGCTGAAGTTATATTTTGAAATACAGTTTGATTTCTTTAAGATATTATATGGATTAATGGATTAGGATATTATATGGATTAATGCCACGAAAAAGTTCTCCCATGTTTGTTGTTTGGTTGATTCATTTTGTTTAGCAGCATATCAACATCTATATGGGTAATTTAAGGCTGAAGCCTAAATATAAGTAAAAGGTATATATTTACATATATATTTTGTAGATCATAAAACGAATAATTGGTAATTTTACTATAAAAATATATTTTTATGTATTTTAGTCTTGCGCTGATTGTTATTTTGCTAAAAAAAAAAAAAAAATTATATTCTTGGTTATATTATTATGAAGATGTACTGCTGATTTTTGCTACTTCAACAACATGGTTTTGTATGTTTAATGGCATATCAACACCTGTGTGGGTCATTTAATGCCAAAATTTAATTTTCTTGGAAGCTTCGACATAAAAATGTTATTCTGCTTTCACAATTGAATACATGGTAAATGATACTCTGCTTTTGTGCATATACATGTTTGTGTGGATATAATTATTAGAAGGCGGTGATATGTTTTATGCTATAGTTTTATTGAAGTTATATTTTGGAATACAGTTTGATTTAAGAAATTGTAGAATATAGATTAATGTCATGAAAGAATTCATGTTGGTTGATTTTGTTTAGTGGCATATCAACACCTCTATGGGTTATATTTTCTTAGTGCTTTGGGAATTTTTTTTTTTTTTTAATGTATTACAGGTAGGTTTTTTTCATTTATTTACTATGAAAATGTATTTTTATACTTTCATAATGTTTTGACCCCAGTTTGTGAGTTCAATATTTGCCCGTAGATGAGACCCTAACAGATGCTACCACCTTGGGTCAGGATGGAACTGGAAATAACAGCAATTATGGGGTGGTTCCATGATCTTCAAAACCTCCCAGCCGGTGGTAGTACTGCTGGATGTAGTTTATCAAATGCATGGTAAAATTAACATGTGGCAAATTTTAATGTAGGAATAAACAAAAAAAAAAAAAATTGTCAAAGGATATAATCTTAGTAATTTTTATTGTTTCAAAAAGCTTTTTTTTTTTTTTTTTTTTTTTTTAAGAATTTTGATAAAACCAGGGCATGAAACTGAATTTATACATGTTTTTTTTACAGAATTGACAAGAAAAATGTTTAAAACTATTTATTCAATTGTTTATTTAAAAGATTCTAAGATGTGAGAACAATAACAATATATTGATCTGAGTAGCTGACATACACCTGATGAATACCAGAGGGGACAACACCTGAAACATCGTCATAACAACAACAAAGATGAGGACAAGAGTTTACATGTAGTGGAAGTAATGATAATTCAGACAGGAACAATAGCAATATTATTTTTTTTTTTTACAATTTTTAAAGTATTAAATGTTACAGAAGAAGCACATGATAATCATGGTACCAAATGGAAAAACATCCTTGTTTTGTTTCCTTTGGTGGAGGGGGAAGTGGCTGGTTCTAAGTTTGACTTTGCCTAAATTGCAAATACTAAATTAAGTAGTTTGATTTGAAGGACCATGCATCCTAATCAGAGTGACAGGGAAACTATGCTTTGGTCCGAGGCAAAGTGCACATGTACCCTGATCATATGCAGAAGTGTGAATTCATACGGGGGTGGGGAATCATATAATTTTTTTTTTTTTTACGGTTACTAACACAGACATTGAAAATGGCAAGCTAAATCTAAATTCCAGCCAAATCTCTTTCTATAAATCCTGATGGTAACATCATTAATCCATTTCCGCTCTCTCTCACTGGCTATGCATTAAATCAGTCTTCAGGTGATATATGTTGGAATTTTGAACTGACCTCTTTATTTCCTCTACTGGGGTAGATTGTTCTAGTTCCACATGCCATGCCTTTCCTGGATTTCCTTTAGTAACTCATCTCTTTTTGTTCACTTCTGCCGTGGCTAGGTATTGAACTTGCAATTCTTTGGGTCGGGTCACTGGATTACTTCAATCAACTATTTTATCGTCTGGGCCATGTGTTTAATATTTTTATGAACATTACAGTAATTGTACCCTCTGGCTTTCTTCCAGTCGATAAAAGTGTCAGTTGAAGTAATTTTTTTCCTAGATGCATTTTAACAGAAGAAGGCTGAGA
>CAHIKZ030002596.1:185000-217500 GCA_903632075.3 Acanthosepion pharaonis
TCGTTCCTTAACCCTCTACCTTGAGCGGTTTTGGGCCTTATATTGAGTGAAAATTTAGATGAAAAAATAAAAAAATACAAAAAATAACAACAGATGTTTTCAAACTACGGCTCACAGTATACAACTCTGACCATTAACTTTATTATTATATATATATTTATGAAAAAATTCTAATAGTTAACCTGTAGAAAAAGACAATATTCATAAATGTAAAAGACAATAGGAAAACTGTAATATTAGCCGATGCGTTTCGTCCAATGTGGACTTTTTCAAGGCAAAAACGAAATGAATTTATTAAAACAAAGTAACTAATAATAACAAAACAAAATGCCCTTACCAACTGGAAGAATAATAGCGTTTTCTAAATTCTTCTAAATTGGTTTCCAATTTTTTTACTGTATTCAATAAATAAAAATCATAAATTGTAAAAGATTATTATTACAGAAAGGCTACTAAATGAATAAGATTTGTTAGATCATAATTAATAAACCCAAATAAAGTTAATATTTTTTGAATTAGAAACAACGAGTGGAAATATATATATATTCAAATCAGAATTCTAATTATGAATCACCACAAAAAAAATATGCAATTTTTTTACTGTATTCAATAAGTAAAAATCATAAATTGTAAAACTAAAAGATTACAGAAAGGCTACCTACATTTTTCAACAGATTTCAACAAAACTTCACTTTTTTTTTGGCATGTAGTGTTTCTTATTGTCTTGCACACTTTTTTCTTTATTTTTACATTGAGAATGCTTTAAAAATTCCATTTACAAGACAATTGTTTATAATAAAATTCTATTCAATCGGTAGACTCATAACGATTGAAAACAATGTTTTTGTTTGAGTTTGGGTTTGACCAATTCGTAAACAAAAAAAAAAAAAAAAAAACAAAAAAAACAAATTAAGACATGCGTGGCCGTCAACCTTAAACAATAATCTTTGTCAATTTTATTTTTCAGTCTTTATGATGGTGGATACTTGATCTATCTCATTGTTATATCCCCGGGCAATTAAAAGGCTCTACTTTAGTAAAATTATGTTTATCTAAATCAATAATATATATATATATATATATATATATATATATATATATATATATATATATATATATAAAAGTTTAAACATTTAAACACGGTATATATCTTTCCAAAAAGTATCACAAATACTCTTTGAAATATATATATCCATCTTTTCATCCCCGTAGCAGGATAGGAAAATACATTGCAAGATTTTATGTGACCCACGATAGCTTAAAATATTTGTAAATGTTTTAGCCTACTTTTCTCGTCTGCAGTTAATTGATTATTTAATTGGAGCGTTTACTTAGGTTTCTCATTTTTTTACTAATTATGTTTAATTTCTCTGTGTAAACACATTGTTTCAGTGTTATTGTGTCGTTTTTGTCCAGAATCATGTCATGTTAATTACAAAAAAGATTCAAATGAAACTTATTCATTTATATTTTACTTATAAACTTTTTTCAGTGTGACAGGAATGTCCTACTACAGAAGAATGCTGAGAATTCCGTGGACTGAACATGTGCGTAATAAGGAAGTTTTATGGAAAATGGAAACAAAAGGGACGCTTACACATAGAATACGAAAGAGTTGAAATTTCTAGGACATATAATGAGGAAAGAGGGTTTGGAGAATTTGACCCGCACAGGATATGCTGAAGGCACAAATGAAAAGAATGCATAATCTACCTAGAGAGCTTGAGTAAATGGATGGCAGATCAGCGATTGAAACGGATGGTAAAAAGACAAATGGTACTAAGACCCATGATCGCTCACGCCAGGAAGGGGAATGTCACAGAGAAGCTCAACACTCTTCTTTGGAATTGTCACGTTTTTTTTTCTTGTTTTTTTTTTCTTTTTTTTTAATCATGTCATATTCATGACAAAAAAATCCTTCAATATCTGTCTATATTTCTGAGATGAGGTATTGTAATTATTTACACTATTTACATTGTTCGGGCTGTTGTCCTCATCTTTGTTGCCATATAAATATGTTTTTCGTTTTCAATGTTTTGTTTTGACCCACGAAAATGTATAAAATATATGATATGGTCCTGATACTGAAAGGTTTAGAGCGGTCATGGACAAACTGAGACCCACGGACCGCATATTGAAAAATTTTGTTTTGCTTCCTTCTCACTTGTTCACTCACACATTCTCAGATATAAGCATATACATAAGCAATGATTAAGTACAATGTTTCTTGAATTTTGTAAACTTTCAATGAAAGAAACGTTTTCGTCATATTAAACCATTGTCGATTTTCACCATGGAAGATCATACGTGTAAACATATTTTGCTTTTAGAACAGGACACACCCATAATAATTTTTATCTCTAAAGAAGGAATATGTTTTTATTTTGAAATGTATAAATTAGTAAAGATTGCAGAACCGTTTCATCACAATATTACGAAATCTCGTGGTGTAAAAACTCGAGTAGATAGCATGAAACTTAGCAAACTGATTTCTACACAAATTTTAAACTAAAAACTCCCTCACTTTTCAAGTAATCTAATACAAACTTCATTCAAGCCTACAATAAGTCATTTAACTTGATAATTGAGTCCACCCATAAAGTGAAAACTCGCGTAAACAGCGAAAAATGACGATTTTTACTGGTTTCTTTCTTATTTTTCGTTGATCTTTCAAAGAATTTTCATCAAACTTAACAACTGCTTTATAACTGTATCATCTTTTATATCCCTGGTAGCACATTGACAAATTGAATTTCAAAAACTCCAAAATAACCATAGTCTGAAGTGGGTCTTCATGTTGCCTGTTTTACTTCTTCATGTCTTCGGCTAACTTCGATTGAATAAATACAGACCACTTCTCTTATATCAGTAACTGCATTAATTCAAAATGTTTTTTTAATGAAAGTACTTTAAAGTAAATGAAGAATATAGACTTTGTTACATCTAAAAATGATGCCGTTTTTGCTCCATTCTAATTGAACGCTTTTTCTGATCGATCATCTGGGTATGGCTAGATTTAAATAATTGACGATTTTCACTAAGGAAGATCATACGTGTAAACATCTTTGGCTTTGAAACCAGGAAACATTACAGCAAAAAAACACTTTCTTTTTTATTTTCAAATGAATAAATTAGAAATAAAATCAGACACTGTCATCAGTGACAATATTATATAACAAGACACTTCATATTTACACTATTTATATTGTTCGGACTATTGTCCTCATCTTTATTGTCATATTCACAACGTTTGTGTTGTCCTCAAGGAGATATGGCCCAGTGGATAAAAATGTTGGTTGACACAGGGTTGTGAGTTCAATACCTGGCCACGGCAGAGGTGAACAAAAACTTTGACAATTGGGTTACTAAAACGGAGATCACTGAAACTGAGATATCCAGAAAAGGCATGGCACGTGGAACTAGAACAATCTCTGCCAGTAAAGGGTTCGATGCGAAATTCCAACTAATATTATCCGAAGAAAGCTGGGGCGTACAACGGCCGAAATGTCGTGAATATGACAATAAAAATGAGGACAATAGTCCAAACAATGAAAATAGTGTAAATGGTTACACTACATCCTCTCCCGTCCTGGGTAAGACGATAAACTACATCCGCGTCCAGGTAAGACGATAAACTACGTCCAACAGCAAGGCCTCCGATCAGGAGTTTTTGAGGAGCGTGGAACCACCTTTTAATTGCTGGTGTTCTCAGGTCCAGCCTGACCCGAGGTGGTAGCACCTGTTAGGGCCCAAGCTAGGGCAAATAGTTAACACCCCAAACCGGGGTCAAAACGTGTAAAAATATGTTTTAATACCAGCAAAACATTCTTGTAAAAAACTTATTACCAGAAATACCTTTTTGAAAAAAAAATATTACCAGCGATACATTAATTAAAAAAAAAAAACAACATATTACCAGATATACATATTTGAAGGAAAATTGTCACCAGAACTAGATTTTTGAAGAAAAAAAATATTATCAGAAATAGATTTTTTGGAAGAAAAAATATTACCAACAATAAAAATTTTGTCGGCGTTAAATAACCCATTGAGGTTGATATACCGTAAAACAAATCAAACCAAACTACCTCCTCTCAGAAATATAGACAAAGAAGACACCTCAATTTTTTAATTATATATATATATATATTATATATAATTATTTCTAAGGTATATGCTTACGCATATGTTTTTCTGTGGCGAAAAGAGCTGAGGTATCTACTACGAGAAATTACCTTGAATATTTTAGTTGTGTAGCACGCCTTGTGATGGGCCATAGAACATGCGGACCCCACTTCTCGAAATTAAATTTGCCCATCCCTGATTTAGAGAATGCTGGTTTAGTTCAACAAATGTCCAAGGTTTAAAAGCTAATGTCACAATCCAGGAATTGACCCTCATTGATATTTCTGTTCCTGAAGACAAGGAAACTTTTATTGGTTAATACGATCCCCCCACCTATTTCTATTAATCTTAATACGATAATCCCATCTTTGAGGTTCCGAGATGAAGCATCTATAAATAACTGGACTTAATGACATATAAAGTCCCCACTTTCTCTCCAAAGTGCTCAAAAATAACTCCGGGGTCTTATATACGAAGTTGCGGTATAGGCTAGTGTTTAGAGAGACTACCCGTACTTACGCATCGCCTAAAACCATAATACTGTGATAATCCTTTCGGTGGGTTTGTAGATAGATATCTTGGCGGCGCCCATCTCCTCTCCAAGTTCTTGGTTGACAGCTGAAATCACTAATATGATGCGAATCGCCTTCGGTCTGTGCACTTGGTCGTTGAATCCATTGTCCTGCCATTGTCCGCATGTGCAGATCATCTGCTCAGTAGTGCAATGCAAACACTACTACATCAGGTGATTTAGCCCGCCTGCCCGAAGCGGTTTACAGGGGCGTGGCGCGTGGAGCCAAAACGTGGGAGATTTAGGGGATGCGTGAAGACAGGTGTTGCTCGTTCACCTTAATAATAAGGTGCAGCAGTGAAGCAACAAAGGTACTACTTCTGTCCACTGCCTCCCTACACGTATAATATATATATATATATATATATATATATATATAATGGACTCTCTCGTCGGTTTCGACCTATGAGGATCTGACAGCTTAATTGATTCAGTTATGAAATTTTGTGCGATAATCTTAAGTGGCACTTAAGACCCGCTAGTGATTTACAAAGGAGGCCACATATGGAGCAAGAGTGAGGATTGTGAGATGAGATCACTGTTACATTGGCTGACGTTTTAGATCTTGCTCTCGCTTTTTGAAGATGATTCAGACAAGCAGATTGAAAACTGCTGAGTCCACTAAAACACGTTGATTTCCATTCTACCCGCTCCAAGACTAAGCGCTCAAGGGTGTTTGTTATGTGGTATATTGACAGCTGACCCCCCCCCATATATATATATATATATATATAGTTAAACCTAAACACTCTCTAGGTTTAACTAGGTCTGCTCTACTTACGGTATCGAACACTTTATTTAGTTATTTTGCCTACTCGTATCGGTTTTTTTTCTTCTTTGGGCTTTGGACTTGCATGCTAGACGATTATTTTCGGCTAACGTACACGTTCTTGGTGCTTTCTTTTTTTTATACCTTTTTTTCCCCCATGGTATTGGTTTGATTATTTGCAAATCAAAACACTGAAGGTTTTCCGAACGAGTATAATTTCTTATACTTATAAGATTACTACTACTACTACTACTACTACTACTATATATATATATATATATATATATATATATATATATATATATATATATATATATTGGATGTCGGAGTAAACAGTTTGTCATCAAATGTAACAAATATATTCCTGTAAATACTTTTAAAATAATAATGATAAAATAAATTTTAAAAAAATATAAAATTATTATCAAATATATGAGAATATTTTATTATTATTATTATTATTATTATTATTGTTGTTGTTGTTTTTAAAATATTTGAAAGATAAATAATAGAACAAATTGATTAGTTAGTAGTAAACGAAACAAAATAACGTTATAACTGGAAACGTTTTTCCAACAAATTTGAAAGTACGTTACTTTACAATTAAATAAGTAAAATATAAAAGAATAAAATCCATACCAAATGTTATTAAAAGAATCTTTGAATATAAATAATAATTGATAAAGAAATCGGTCATAATGAACCAATAGTCAAAGATAAACAAAATAAACATTTATAACTCTAAAAAAGCTTTCCTCCAATTTCGAGAGTTACAACCATTTTCGTAAAAAAACAGAGAAATGTTACGCTTAAATATAATACATTATTAGATTCTAATCTTTTTATATTTAAGCGTAACATTTTTTTACGAATTATTTATGCCACTATATAATTAATTTAACAAATACCATGTATTAAATGTTCTTAATATATATAACTCCTAGCGAGATATTTACTGTGATAAAATGTAAATAGGGAAGTAGGTTTTACTATCAAATACGGTATTATTCTTCATCCTTTCTTTCTTACCCCCACCTTTTTTTGTCACAACATTATGTTTAGGTTGTTCGGAAAACATTATCCGATTTTAGAATAAACCTTTTGTGTTCTAATATATTATTATAATAGTTGAACAAAAAAATATGTTGCAGGAGTGACACTGCAGAAGTTCACCGACTTGTATTATGAGACTTTGCGACGTCCACCATATTGTCACTGACTATCATTTTTCAAGCATCTTAAGAATTTTTTAAGTCAAAAGACATTCTGCTGCAAAGAAGACGCAGAAACTGCAATCAAAGAATTCTTGGCGCTCAAACCTTTAGAATGTTACCGTAAAGGCTAAAATACTCTTGTAACACAACGACAAAAAGATATAGATGTTCAGCTTTCCTATTCTAATTTAAATATTCTTTAAATATGAGGTGCGGCAGAAATATCTCCCATATTTTAAACTGTCACCTGTGTGGTGCTAGTGAACTTAGGCAAATGGCAACGGTGTCGCTGTCGAGCTAGTGTCTCACCATTGTTTTTCAAATACCATCACTTACCATCATAGCTTGGACCGTAACACCATACCCCTGGAGCTTACGAAGAAGGCCGGCTTGCCAAACCCTATCGAATGCTTTGGAGATGTCGAGGGCCACGGCACGAGCCTCTCCGTTATTTTGAAGGGCTTGGTAGACGGTTTCAGTGATGGTCGTAAGCACATCAGCTGTGGATCGGGCGTAGCGGAAACCATATTGCTTGTCTGAGAGCAGATTATGAGATGTAAGGTGATTAATTACTTCGGCATTGATTAGGGCTTCGAAGACTTTGCCGAAGAGGGGTAGGAGACTAATAGGACGGTAATTAGAGGGGTCAAAGGGTCTCCAGAGTTCTTAAACACAGGAACAATGGATGAGGACTTCCAGCAGTCAGGAAAACAGGATTCCTTGAGGCAGTAATTATACAGTTTAGAGAGGGCGGGTGCTAGCCCAGGCGCGAATTTCTTCAGGACAATGGCTGGTATGCCATCCCCACCACTAGCCTTGTGGGGGTCTAAGTTGGAGATAATGCCCAGTACCACGGACGGGGTTATGTGTAAGCCGCTCAGTAAGGCCTCCGTTCTAGGAGGGAAGTTTGGAATGGACACCGGTGGAGTTGAGCGTTGAATTGCTGATCGAGCAGTCAGAAGAATTTTACACACTGATCTGAAGTTCTATCCATAAAATTAATGGTTGTTCAGAAACTTCACAAACGCCACTGACAAAATCGCATGGCATGCTGTGACGATATCATCTATATAATAAATGATCTATACGTGACAGAGAGAGTCTGGGAAACACACACACACGCGTATATTTTTTTTAGTGAAATTGGAGTAGATTTGAACTAGCGAAATTGAACAGAGCATTTCGTTTACTGATGGAAAATCTGATCTAGGGCAGGAGCTGTGCTCATTGGAACTGGGTCATTAGCAGACAATGGAAATGGTCAAAATAATTTTATTGATTAAAACTTAGAATAGAGCTGAGTAAGCAAGGAGGACCTTTAGAATTCACATGATTTGGGTTGAAGCAGCCCAAAACCCTGTGATAATAACGTGCGAAGTAGTAGGGCCAAGGTTCAGTTGTAACCAGCCGGATTTTTTTTTATATAAACGCGTAGTTATGCTGAAGACGGAAGAGAGAGACAGAAGAGAATTAGCCCAGGCAAGAGTTGGGCTAGAGACAGTGGAGAGTCGAGTTGGAGACTCAAGAAGGAAAGAAAGTGATGTCAGAGATTGGAACGAAGCGTCCGCTAACATGTACTGTTGATATAAGTACCGCTGCTTCTGCTACCACGAATATTACTACTACTGTTACTACTGCTAAGGAGGAACGCCACTATAAACGTTAAGCCGCGCACAGAAATCTTATTCCGCCATCGCAAGAGTCGTATATCGTTCTGAGACGATTTAACTACAAGTTAATCATAACACACTCTTTCTCTCTGTCCAGAATCCAGTGCATGCGTTTTTACGTCAATAAAGCTTAGAAATAAATTTGGGAATGATCGAAATTAATTACGAAATCCAGCGAAAGTTACACATGCCATAAAAATAATCGTTTGTACGGAAAGTAAGGGCCTACGTACATCAAATTGTGTTTAAATTAAATGGTGGCAGAAGAATTATC
This sequence comes from Acanthosepion pharaonis, assembly GCA_903632075.3. Lineage (NCBI taxonomy): Eukaryota > Metazoa > Mollusca > Cephalopoda > Sepiida > Sepiidae > Acanthosepion > Acanthosepion pharaonis. Next base: position 193,624 of record CAHIKZ030002596.1, read on the forward strand.
GTTGAAATTTTAAAAGGTAAGTTTAAATATTTAAGTAATACTTAAATGCAGCAATCAATTTTGAGTTCTTCTGTAGTTTATTGTTGCCTATCGCATCTACTCCTCCCTACTTATTGTAATGAAGGCCGAATCAAGAGCCCTCCACTGGAGCTAGGTTAAATGCTGCCTGAAATGTTGGCTTTTAAGCTAGTTTAAAATATTCCTGTAAATGTTACTGTTCTCAAAGGTTGCGAAATCTGGTGTATGGAGCCTTTACTTTTTTGAAGAGAGAGACCACTCGGTTACAGTAGCATCTGACCAGTCTGTGGTGATACTGCGTACTTTTCAGGGGCCTTGGGAGACCGGATATGTAGTTTCAACAGGATGGAGCCACCGTGCACACAGCAAGAAGATCAACAGAAACTTTGAGAGACATGGTTCCAGGACATTTGATTTTCTTGCGTGGTGACATTGGACGGCCAGCCTGCACGCTCGCTCGGTTTCGATTATTTTCTCTGAGGTTACTTAAAAGCTGAGTTCTATAAACATCGACCAGCAACCACTGAAAAAAATAAAGGATGCACAGGGTGAAATCATTCTCTGGCTTTGTTTAGGACCAAGCTAGGGTAAGGATACGTTAATCATTCCCAGAGACTCTGCATAAAGCATGGATCGTCAATTACACTCTTGAGTTTACCAAATATATGTTGGCAGCCTTAATAGTACTTATCGTATGTACGGGTATTTGCCCAAACATTAAAAACAAAATCATTAAATACGACTATGAAGAAGTCAGAAATTATAAATGAAAGTTTTATAGAAATAGGAAATGCAAACAAAGTGTACAAATTTGTTACATGCCGTCTCCCCAACCCGAAAAGCGAAAGCTCGCGAATAGTACAAATATATGTCCTCATTTACAAATCCAGCACATCATATTGTAAGCAGTAGTGTTTATCCGACATTTCCAGGAAACATCTTTTCTTCACGGTGTTTACCCCAAAACTGTTCGCTGTTTAGACTAAGACTTTACTGACCGGCTATTAAGGATCCCATCATCGTGTAGTGAATACTAATTAGAGAAGAGGGAGGAAATTTAACTCAAAATCTTCTCCAGTTTTAGTAACAAGCAAGGTTTTGCAGCAATGAATTTCTAACCCGGCGTTCAACACTGCGCTTTTCAAATCAGTTATCCTTTTTTTGATTGGTTGAAAATCAAAAGGATGAAGAGCCCAATTTACCATTTTGAGAAGGAGTAGAGTCGGATTTTGCCATTTCCAAGTCTATTAGTGAACAAATACTGACTCAGAATTTGTACTGCTATCGTCGATTCCATGCCAGTCCATTCGTATCTCCAGCCCAAAGAAATATTTACAGTGTAACCCGGATATAAGAGAGTTGTCGGGACCGGAGAAGAAGTCTCTTATATCCGGGTTTCTCTTATATCCGTGTTTGGTCTATTTTATATACATTAACACAGGCTCTAATTTGGGACCAGAGAAAATCTCTCTTATATCCGGGTTACACTGTATTTATATTTATGAGAATGAAGCTTAAGGAAGGAAACTCAGTTCTTTTGTTCGTCAGTGTCCCTCTCCAGGAATTTTCGTTCATGTATGCTGTAAAAAGTTGAAACTATGCCTGTGGTTTGAGACGAGGCCTCAGAATGTAACGAGCAACAAGAAAGGGCTAAAACCTCTAGGACAAAACAGTTAATCCTAATAACGGTATATGTGACAAGACTTCCAGCAAATAGTACCAAACCATATATATATATATATATATATATATATATATATATATATATATATATATATATATATATCAACTCTCCCGTCGAATTCGACGTATTGAGGTCTATGATCGGTATATGTTACAAGACTTTTTGAATAGTACCAAAATATATATATATATATATATATATATATATATATATATTCGACTCTCCTGTCGAATTCGACGAATGAGGGTCAAGCAGATGAGTTCATTTAGGAACCGACAGCCTGACCCCAGCACATGAGATTTGATTATAGTGGTGAAGGTTTTGTGCAGAACCAGCCACACTTTTTGAAGGGCCGAATACAGAGACCTGGTGCATCGTGTGCCATAAAGTCCGCAAATGACCCTCCGCAGGTTTTGAATTCAGAGTTTTCCTTCTCCTAGACCCGTTGCCATCCTAGGCTGTAGAACCCAATCTGTCCTGCTATTTAGCCATAAAGCAGGAAGAAGAAGTAGATGATTCATACCTTTTCATATTAGCACGTAAGTGAATGTAATATTAAATCTGTATTATATATAATTCAGTTATATACATATATATATTTATATATTATATATATATATATATATATATATATATATATATATATATATATGTATATATATTATATATATATATATATATATATATATATATAAATATATATATATATATATATATATATAAATATATATATATATATATATATATATATATATATATATATATATATATATATATATATATATATATATATATATATATATATATATATATATAGGCGCAGAACAGCTATATATAACATCAATTTTTAAATGACTGAGAGCCGGGACAACTCAGCGTCAGGAAAAAACAAGAAACCGGAAAGAAGTTCGAGGAAAGAAACTATCAGAATATAACTTACGTTTGCATCTAGGTATTTCAACAGTAAAAGAATGAGACCTATCTGCCAATCTAGTAGTACGCTCAAATTCATACAGACAATCTACTAAGGAAGAGAGCTCATTAGAACAATTGTTATGAAAATGTTTATAGATAAGACAGAGGGAAGCCACGTCACGACAGTTGGAAAGGGACTAAAGCTGCCAGGTCAGGACCAATAACATTACAGATGGATTCTGTTGAGAAAAAAATTGTCTGGTTCGACTTGAGTTAATAAATCTTGTAATATTTATGACGGGCGCAGGACAAATTAACACCGCCAATATAACACCGATTGAACACCGCCAACTGAACCTCCAGGATAACTCAGGACCGAGACAACACCAGAAAAGGATAACTTTTTTTATAATTGAATAAAACTAACTTATTAAGTATTAAAATCTTAACTAGTGAATATTTTTTCTTCAAATAAAGCATTGGAAAAGGGATTATGTAAAATATAAACCAGTTTTTGTTTTTAATTCTTTCTAATAAAGTAAATCGTAAAGAAATTTATTTTTTTAATAAAGTAAATTGACATATAAAAATAATTCAATAAAACACACTTGTTTTTAATTATTTTTTTAATAAAGTAAATCGAAAAATGCAAAACAAATGAAGCAGCTTTTTGCTTTTAATTATTTTTAATTCAGTAAATCGTAATGTAATTTAATTTTTAATAAAGTAAATCGACATTATATATACATATATATTAACAAATAGGAAACATTTATTCCATCTAACATGTTACACATTTATTAAAGCTTCGTCAGAGATTGAGAGAAAACAGAATGTCACCCTAATTAAAAAAGAACATAATTCTTTAAGGAGAAAATACTTGAAAGCTTAGTAATAACATTATTACCAATTATAAACACACGCCTAAAACATTACATCGCCATCTTTCTTTGAATCCATTCTTAAAGAATCTAACTTATATCTAATACAAAGAGTATTTGCATAAAAACACCCGCAGATTAGACAAACTTACATACCTATAGAATTATCTACAGTTTTAATGAGCGTAATACATGAGTGACCAATGAGAATCGATCTAAACAAAATTGAAAATACTAAAATTCCGTCTTTTGTCGGTTTTTCTCAGTGTGTAATGAAGCTTTAATAAAAGCGAAACATGTTAGAATGATAATGACGTTTCCTATTTGTTCTTTATCTTGTCATCCTGTCGGATTCCGCTCCATATTGATCAGTATTTGATCTTTAAAGCATATATATATATATATATATATATATAAGCAACATATATTCATTCAAACAGGTTTTATTGAATAATATAGACATATTACGTCTGTCTATTTTTATGCTAATCCTTTACATTTATCTAATCAGTTTCTTCATGTTAAGATGAAATTCATCAACGAAGGTGCCATAGTTTTTTCCTACCGAATTACTTTCGATCTCCTCTAAGATAATTCTCAGGAGTAAATTACAAAGACAAACTGGAAGAAGTCCGAAGCGTACAACGGGCGAAACGTTGTAATAAATATGGCGACAAAGTTGAGGACAATAGTCCGAATAATGTAAATAGTGTACATAATACCTCATCTCAGAAATATAGACAGATACTAAAAGACAAACTTATTGTAACTGTGATAAAATATGTTTTTATATATATATATATATATATATATATATATATATATATATATATGTGTGTGTGTGTGTGTGTGTAAAATAGATAGGTTGGTTAATAAAACAAGGGCAAACAAGAGGCTACCAATGTGATCAGTACGAAAAATATTTAATAAATATTAATTATTAAGCACATGACAGAAATGAAGCACGGAAATTAATGTTTTTAGTCCGGAATTTTCGGGGACGCCTGTGTTCTTCATCAGCGATGCGACAATTAAAAAGAGAAACGGGGAAGTCTTACCAACTGTTGACTTTGTGGCTTCTAATTATCATGGTTAGAACTGTGTAGCGGAAAAAAACTATATTTTGAATCAATTAATTTATAATATATATATATATATATATATATATATATATATATATATATATATATATATATAATAAAATCTAGTTTTAAGGTATGGTATATTTTTATGAGTAAAAAGTGTCCAATATCCGGGATAGAGCGTGTACAAATATATATATATTTCTGTAATCAAGATCTAAAGTCCTTATTTCTATATACTGCAATTTGTCATGGCATTGATAAACCAGATGCCCAAGTTAAGTCACGTATTGAAGTTTCATTTATTTTGTAGATCTTAGCAACCTCGGCATACGATTTTTATTCTTCACCGTATAAGACGAGAACTACAATTAAAAAAAAAAACAACTTTTCTTTGGCGGATACAAATTGGCAACATCACTATTTTTGTACATTGGAACTATTATTAAATAAACCTGATCCTTATGGTAATATTAGCCGTTTCCTTACAAGGAAACATTTTTGCATTTATTGGCCGAGCAGCCAGTACTGGTGTCGCTTGATATTTAGAAAATCTTTCTCTTAAAACAATTTTTTTTTAAGAATATGTTTCTCAGGTATTCCAGTATTGATGGGTGTTTCTTTGCTAACGTTTTATTTGAAGGAGTGTGGAATGTCAGCATCTTGATTATGTCATTATTTTCTTTTCGAGTGATATGTTCAATCCATTTTAGTTGTTGCTGCTGTTGATAGTCATGTAGTTTCATGTATTTGGTAATGTTCTTTGTAATTCTGTTTTCATTTTGACATTGCAACACGAATTCTCTTGCTTCTGACCTTCGCATTTCCTGTTTCTGACCATCTTCTTTACCACATAAACCAGGTTGCAATATTAGTGCATTCTTCCAATCTGATTTCCTCTTCATCAAATTCTTCAGGTATACCATCACTAATACTTTCCATATCTTGCTCTTCTCTTGGCGAACCAGAGTTTTGTATTCATTACGAAGAATCTCATCAACTTTCTTTTTGCTCATTTTTAATTCTTTACATTTTGTTTCATATTCTGTCTTTATTATCCTACATGTTGTAACTCAGACAAACTGGCTTCCATGCCTAATGAAAACTACCATCCTGGACCATAAATTGTATTTCTCATTTTTGCTTCTTCCAATTGATTCACTATAACTGATGATAGATTGGGTTGGTTCCCTAGCACAATGTAATTCTGTAGCACCAGCCCACGAATTTCAAAGAAGGATGGTATTTGCCAAGACCTACAGACTTCACTCGCTCAAAGCCATTTTAACCACTGATGTTAGAAAGCAATATTTCTGAAGAGGTGTCTTATATGACATCCATATGAAAATCTCGATTTGACAAGGCTGTTTAAGAACATGACTCAAGTTTACAGGTTAATGCTTTGCGTTGTTGGATGAGACTACCTCTAGTGCAGCCTATTCAATGTTCAGTTTCCTCTTCTTCTATACTAAATTTATTATAAATGATCCATACATCGATGTGTTTGAAGTATTTAGTATTTAATAATTTTTCATCCTGAAACTTTACGATGGATTAAGGGTAGTTGCCGTCACTGTTTTCATTCCAATTCCAGATCATAGTTTCTGTTTTGGGAAAGGTTTATCTTGAGGTCAATTTTTTGGGACACTTGGTAATGGATGATGATTTTCTGTTCAAGGTCATTCTTATCCCAACAATGAATATCTATGACATCAGCATAGCCCCACACCCATCATCAGTACATTGGCCTCGGAAAGGGAAGCAGGTCGTAGTCTTCTATTTGCCGATTCGTTTGGAATGCAGTGTGGGATGCTTAAATGATGCATTCCTATTTTTTCACATTTATGCTTGTATAAATTCTTTATTTCTGTGGTTTACCGCGGGTTAATGAAACCGTGAAAAAAGTAAAAATACGGATAATAATATATATATATATATATATATATATATATATATATATATATATATATATGTGTGTGTGTGTGTGTGTGTGTGTGTGTAAATTTTCAGATCTAGTGTCTCTGTAAATCAACAAAAAGACAAGAAACCCGTTGGAACAGCATCCACTACCGATAATTGAACCCCGGACAGTTAGGTTATCATGCAAACGTCATACCAACTGTACCAACGGGCCTCGGTGACGAAGAGGTAGCGAATCAGACTCGATATATCGCCGCTCAATCACATATTCCGTGGTGGAACTCATCCGAGTTTCTCTTTTACCCATAGGACTGTGCCCCCATGAGCTACTATCACCAAGCCGCTCACTCCAGAGCATTAGATGTCGGTTCAAGCAAGGATATACAAGTGATAGAAATTAGGAGGATTTGAGGTAATTATAATTAAGTAAGTAATTCATTGAGTCTAGAAGAAACCTCAACAGAATGCAGAAAACACTGGACGGCCGTTTCGTCCTATATTTGGGACATCAGCGGTGTGCATCCACTGCCGAGAATTGAAACCCTGGACAGTTACGTTATCAGGCAAACGTCATATCAACTGTTCCAACTGGCCTCGGTGACGAATCAGACTCGATATACTATGGTATACATTATTAAGGAGAAAGAACAATTAAAGAATAGGAATTAATAAGACAGACGATAACGATTGATATTGCATTTAAATTTTTAAAGATCAAAGTTGACTAGGACAAGGGAACCCGGAAGAAAGTTCCACAAGCGAGAAGTGAGATAGAAGAAACTGTTAGCATAGAACTTACGGTTGCATTTAGCTATTTCAAGTGTAAAATGATGAAACCGAGCCGCCAATCTAGTACTGCGATCAAATTCATAAAGTCTAGGTATTAAAGGGGAGAGTTCATCAGAACAATTACCATGAATGTATCAATCCAACTGACTTTACAAAATTAGTGTTTCAATGAATTAACCACAGAAATCTGTTTCTCGGATGTCAGTTGTCAAAAGATCACAATTGACACACAATTGAATTTAAATTTTTAAGATCAAACTTGAAAGTAAAACGTCAGAAGAGAGTTCTACAAGCGTGAAGTACAAGAGAAGAAACTTTTAACATAGGACTTACGGCTATATCGAGCCATTTCAAGTGCGCTTAAATTTCTTGAGTCTAGGCCCCATGGAGGAAAGTTTATCAGAACAATTAACATGAAAGTATTTATCGAAAAGGCAGAGGGTTAGCTCACATTGCAGCGATGGGAAAGTGACTGAAGACGAGATGCCAGATCAGGATCAATAACATTGCAGATTTTTATTAAGAATCTCTAAATATATAGCAGGAGCACCAGACGAGACGAGACCAGACGAGACGAGACGAGACGAGACCAGACGAGACGAGACGAGACGAGACCAGACGAGACCAGACGAGACCAGACGAGACAAGACCAGACGAGACCAGACCAGACGTGGCAGCAATAGTCAATGACGAATGGTAGACTTACAAATATATAAGATAGATTCTGTCGAGAAAAATTATTTAGCACGACATAGTGAACCAAATTTACTGGCTGCGGACTTAGCAATTGATGGTACCATACGCTTTCCGTTTCGTATCAACTGTCTCTGCTTTAGTCACTTTCCCATTGCTGCAACGTAAGCTAACTCTATGCCTTTTCATGGTAATTCTTCTGATGAATTTTCCTATATTGTACCCTAGCACTTTATTATCTTAAGAAGTACTAGATTGAAAAATTTTCTAATCATTTCACAGTTGAAAAGGCTAGATGTAGCCGTAGAAGAATCTTGAGAGTTTCTTCTCTCGTACTTCTCGCTTGTTGAAAAAAAAATAGCTAAAATTGAAATTATCTTTTGAAACGAAAAATCAAAGAGAGAAATATAAGTTGGTCAAGGTTAATCCCGCCTGAATAATTAAAGGGATCTTTAATTGCCCGTTTTATTACAATAAATTTTTAGACGTGACAAGGATTTTAAATAAAATATAGAACTCAAAAATTGATCGCAAGCATTTTTATGGCATTAAGATCTAAGTTTATCTTTTAAAAGTTCAACGAAATTTAAATTGTCAATTTAAAGACAATTTGACGTTCATAGGTCCTTACTTTCCGTACAAACTATTATTATTTCATGGGTGACTTTTGCTAGATTTCACGATTATTCCCGGTTATTCCCAAATTTATATCCAAATCATAAAAATTGTTATCGTACAAAAACTTCGTCCCCCAAAAAATCGCGTAAAACATCGCCGAAAACAATTGCAGTAATGAAAACTTGGAAATCGCGAAGTCGGCGTGTGTCCAAAATTGATCTTCAAAAAATTAAATATAATGACAATAGTCAGCTTTTGTTTTCATAATTCCCGTTCTTTTTAATTATTTGTTTTTTAGTGTTTTTTTTCTTATATTTTTTTAACAACAAGGTAACCCCCATGATTTGCGTCTTAGTAGATTTTTTATTGCAATTTTTTTTAATGGAATGATTAAAAAACAAAAATTATCGATGATGATGAATTGAAGGCGACAACTTGCGCATCACTAATAAAGGTGCCAAACATCTTCTAAACTCGCATCTGACCTCAAGGGATTTTTTTTAAATAGAAAAGGGAATTTTTATGATACAGGTAAAATGGTCAGCTCTATGTACCGCTCTAGTAAGTACTCGAAAAGATGCTATCCTCTCCCTTTATAAGAGTCAGATTAGGCCGAAAATGGTGTACTGTTGACATGTTTGGACGGGAGCAGCCCAGACCTCACTCTCCAAGCTCTCAGGTATAAAAGAAATCTATGAGATAAAATGTGACGATTTATTCTCCACCCTCCAAAAATCCACGAAAAATCCGGACGAATACATTCTAAAAACATAATTTTAACCTTCACAAAGTTTGGGATAGATACCAATTTAATAATCAAATCACCCACATTCCTCCATATTCCATTGAAACAATAAGTTCCACTCGAACAGCTTCTGGAGTGAACCACTGATCTGTGCAATGGACTCCCAAGAGGAATAAATGATCATTAATAATCTGTTCATGAATTAGGGTTAACCATTATATTCAATTCAACTATTAGTCCACAAATGAAATCCTAACGTCACCCTCTACCACGAGTGGCCCCCGGCCTTCTAAAGGGTGAACATTACTGTAAAAAAAAAGAAATAGAAAAAAAGAATGCAGGTATTCATACAATCAAAATTGGAATATCTCATTTGATAAGGAAGAAAACTAATCTGAGGTTTAGAGATTCGAATCTGGAAATGTTTATCTTATACTTTGCTGCTTATATTATTGTTGTGTTGTAATTAGAGAACAGGCATTATTTTTTGACAGTAATAACTTGTGGATGCCAGGTTCTATGATTCAAAGATCAGAAATTGTTATTTATAAACAAATTCAACAGACATAGATCACAGAAATATATTCTTTGTGTTTTATCTTCGATCTTTATTCAGATTGTCTCTTTGATTTCTTCCTTCATCTTTTCGGCAATCTCTCAAAATGTACAATAGAAACTTATGTTCAACTTTAAACTGATTTTCACCGTTGTAAATGTTTTTCTCTGTGGATGTTTAAAAATTTATTACTACGCCATCTAGTTTTAGGCCATCACATCAACTGAACCTTTTCACTTCATGTGTCTCAGCTATTATTATTAGTTAAATTATCAGAAGCACACATCACGCAAACAGGGGAGTTTTTTTTTTACAATTATGTTCATCGTATACAAGGCGCTAAGAATTAAAACTCGAGGTAGAAATTTAGGAGATAAATAAAATGTCAGGAGCTAGTAAAAAACCATGAGAATTGTTGGGTAAAATTAACTGCACTCATTGTATTTTTTTTAGAAGAAATAACAAATAAAAATTAACAAAAAAAAAATGTAAATAATTCATCGACCCTATTAACATTTTTTAAAAAATTACATTTTTCCGTAAAAAAGTCTATTTTGGTAGAGTACAGAATCAGAAGTTAGAAAATTCTTTTAGGAATTTTAATATGTTAAGATAGTTAAAATTTTGGGCAATTGCCTTAGTAAAATTCATGTTTACATAATATGTTCTTTATTATATTTGCTTTAAAACTGACTTCTCACACCAAGGAGGAAAGTGCCATTATTTCAGTGATAAAGCATCTATATATATGGAATTGTCATCGAATGGAAATAACAAAATAGTTTAGAAGTGTCCAATGTTCTGAAGGAAAAGCATTCGACGCCATTGACTAATTGGAAAACATTTTTGGACAATGAAGAAATGTTGGGATCTGATCCGAATTCGAAACTATAAATACCAACGTGTTCACTCTAGATTATTATGAATCATTAATATATGGATAGCGGCTCGGATTGAGGAATCGAAGAGCCGAGTTCGAATTCCAGTCGAATCCATTACATTCACTTAGAAATTTGCTAATTACGAAAAAAAAGGTGTGAATCCTTTCTTCTCCCCCAGCTATGGGTAAATAGCAGGACAGATCGGGTTCTGTAGCCTTCGATAGCAACTGGTCTACCGCAGAAAGAAAATGGCAACCTACTGCGGGAAAAATCTGCCTCGTCAGTCATGTATAGAAAGATATAAAAATCGCCTAATATGTATCAGATAAATTTGGCACATAATAACGTTATGAATATATGGTTGATGTCATTGTAGATTGCGTAAAGCGGGGATTTTTTTTTATTTCTTTTTTAATCGGTATCAGATAAAATCAAAGGCATATAAAGCCTTTAAGACACAAAGGGGTCAAAGTCATGTAATAAAAAAAAATTAGGAACAGAGACATTAGTAATGAGCGGGATCTCTTCGGATCTAGTAATCAGGAGGACAGTAGAAGTGATTGACGTATTGCAATTAATTTTTTGCATAATTAATGATAATTAAAAAGCATAAGCCGGAAAAAATTTCACATGCATTTTGCGAGAAAATTAACTATTCATAATTAAAAATTTTATGGCTACATCTAAAGCTAAAAATGCAACAAATTGATGAGATTCGCCAAAAATATTGCGTAAACTCTGGAAAAAATTGATAAAGTTTAGTGCCATAAGGAAGAGTTAACAATGAACAAAAACCATTGTAAAATTATTTATAGAAAAGACACAGAGAGACAATCTTACGTTATGGACAATGAGTGGATGAAAGCCGAGCCGCCAGAACAGGACCCTTAATATCCATTGCTTTATTCTTTTTTGCATTTTATGTTTTTTTAGCTCACCCATTAAATATCAGGGTCACTGGACAATATATTAAGCAATATTCCATTCCATGGACGAATTTTAATTTTATATAAATACACCCTTGTGCAAATTAATTGAAACAAAACGAATAATTCCGTTATTATTTACTGTTTTTTTTTCGTATTTTTCCAATGAAACATGACCCAGTGCACATGTTAGTAGTTCGTATGTCCATTCCACAAAGTCGTTCCTTGCATATTGGCCACAGATTCTCGAGTGGATTTAAATCAGGAGAGATTTTTGAGCCAGTCTATTGTACTTTGATTTGCTCACTGGTAAAGGCTTGCCAGTGTGTTCGTGCAGCGTTACAATTTTCGTACGCTTCCTTGGAATAACGTCCATCGCAGACAATGGCTTTAGGATAACTAAGCGACAGTCGAGACAATAGTGTCCCGGCGTGATAAAAATCTGATGTAATCACGTACGACGTAATATTTTTCACGGCCAAACAAATTTCATCATACACCCCGAAAATAGATTCATATTACTGAACACCACTGCAAATGAGCTAATCTGAGGAAAAAAATAGAAATCGATTACAGAGAGGAGGAATATATAAAAAGATAAACATGACTAAGGAGGTTACAATGGAGAGAAATGAAAGAGATAAAATCATCAATGTCCAGAAGAAAAAGAACATAGATTAAGCCACTTCAGATGATGAGTATTTAAACAAATTTTAAATATTATTTACATTAGTCGGACTATTGTCCTCATCTTTGTCGCCATATTTATCACAACGTTTCGGCCGTTGTACGCTCCGGCCTTCTTCAGGTGGTTGGAATGTCGAACTGAACCCTTTATTTCGCTCACTTTTTAGACTGTTCTAGTTCCACTTTGCCATGTTTGATGGATGTGAAAGCTATCAGTTATTCTTGTTAATTTTCCCTCTGAAAGTTCTCCGCTTGTATTAACCGGGTATTTGGGTCTTGTCAATGGATCTAACTGAGAAATTTTTTTATCCATGTGACATGTGTCCTGAGGACACATGGCACAGTGGATAAATAATGATTTTTAAAAGATGAGGACAATAGTCCGAATAATGTAAATAATGTACATAATACCTCATCTCAGAAATATAGACAAATTTTAAATAAATTTTATAAAAGTTAATGGTGGAGGGGGCAGTTTGAAATGTAAATGGCGCATCACCTCGTATCCGCAGATGCCAGTCTCCTAGTGCGGCTAGCGGACGCCTGCTCAAGTACATTTGTATTTGTTCAACAACCACGGAACCCATACTGCAACTCTGCTGAGCGGACCTTAGTTTCCGGGAGAGTGCACGTTATCTAACGGGATCAACAGTCTAAACAAGGCCAACACGCTCAAACTCACGGTTACGATGACTTCATCCTAGTACAACCAATATATATTAAATGTTCCGTTACCGAATTTCACTCAAATCGTGAGAAAGAAAGGTGCCGAATTTTATTGTGATCGCCTCCTCCAGACAGGTAACATCGAGAAATCACCTTCCTGACAAATCAACCATGGTGAGATTCGAACCCGGGTCTCATGGTCAGAAAGCGGACGTTCTAACCACTCGGCCACGCAAACCAAAACAACGGCTTTTTCACTGGTACCCAAACTACATGAATTTAAGCGTGCTACTAGGTTGGCATCTCGCTCCCACCATTTCACTGTCGAATCGGCTAAATGTAGCCGTCTCTTCTACTCTAACAGCTTCTTATTTTGCACTTCCCGACAATGGAACTCCTTTTCTCTCACTTGCTTCCCTGTTAGCTATAATCTTCACATATTCAAATGTAATGTCAATCGACATCTTCTGATGCCTTGATCTTGATCACCCGTCCCTTTTTTTATCCTTTCCCCAAACACCCCTCTTTATTCTGGCTCTCACTCTATGTAACCCCTTGCGTGCTAGTGGAACACCCGCCTTGCTTGCGGTGATATACTTAAAAACATTTCTGCTGCTTTAAGTCTCTTCTTCATCTGTGAGGGAATTTTATTGCATTCACTGCCATATAAGAGAATTGATATTACGTAACAGTTCAACACTTTTCTGTTTCTTGTTTTCATCATTCTGTAGAACCACCAGTGGAACTCCTTTCCCTTTACTTGCTTCCCTGATGGCTATAATATTCAAATGTAATGTCAATCGACATCTTCTAATGCCTTGACATTGATCACCTGTTCTTCTCAATATCCTTTCCTCAAACACCCCTTTTTACCCTTGCTCTCACTCTCTGTAACCCCATGCATGATAGTGGAACTCCCGTTTTGCTTGGGTTAATATGCTTAAAAAATAAATAAGACTATACCGATAGGGTGGCTTTTAACCAAGTTTAAAATATATTTTTTCTAATCTGTATATTTTAAAATACGTTTTTGAACCGAGATGCGAAGCTTTGGGGGATGCTTGCATTGATCTTAAGGGCCTCGAAGGACTAGTCATTAACAAATGGCTTCATGGATCTATCTGTTAAGAAGGACTTGATAACTGAGAAAATTCTTCAAGTGATTCCACAGCTGGGGAGCTTGTATAGCATCTCCCCTATACCTTTAATATACTTAATGTGATTCAACTTATAATGTATCGATTGTTCAATACCTCGTTGATTTTGTTAGTAATAGCAGGATATCGGCAGAGGACGGAAAATATCGAAATCCTCATTGTTTGTCGTTCAAAATGTTGTCCCTGTTGAGGTGCTCAACGACTTGTTCACTGTAGCCTCAAAGAATAGGCTACTGATACTGACGATATTCACCTGCATTCTTGACATTAGGACAACCATCAGCGGCTTCCAAAGTGTTCCATCTGCCCAGTTTCACTCACAAGACTTGGGTCAACCCATGGTATGGATTTTCAAGTACTTTCCAAAGGTATTTCCTGTTGGGATCTCCTCCCAAGATTGATATTATCAAGAAGTCGCCTTCCTGACAAAGTGACCATGGGGAGATTCAAACCCCGGTCTCATGATTGGATAGTAAATATATATATATATATATATATATATAATCTCTTTTAAATATGATTCCATCGCTACATAAGAGTTCCCATGTTTCAAAAACAGAAGCTAAAAAAACAGCTCTGTTTCATCCACAAGCGAATTTTAGAATCTACTTATGTATTGAGCACTGTTTTTTTAAAAATAAATACAAAAATTCTAAAGAACTTTGGATTATTATCCAAACAGTTCTTTTCTATTTTTCTATTTGCACACACACACACACACACACACACACACACACACACACACACACACACACACACACACACACATCATAGGTTGGCTTCGCAAAACAAAGAACCAGAGAGAGTCTGTACACATCACTTGCAGGCACGTTTGTGACTGATAATTCCAATGCGGAACAGGCATACACAGTCGCAGCAGTTGAAACTCAAATACCGGCTTGGGCTCGATGGCATAGCATTGCAGTACTCCAACTCTGTCTCTTGTCCCTGACACACACACACACACATTATGTATATATATACACACACATATATATATATATATATATATATATATATATATATATATATATATAATAAGCAGTTTGAACAAGGCCAGTAGGCTCAAAACCCTCGGTCACGATGACGTAATTCTGTGCTAGCAAAACCAAAGAACAGTTCCGTCTATCCAACTTCACTCTTTTGTTAATCTGTTGCACACTGAGATCACCTTCACAAGATAATTTCACCAATAAGTCACCTTCCTGCCAAATGCTGAGAACCGAATCTGAGCCTTATGTTTGGAAAGTGAGCATTCTAACCACTTAGCCATGCATCCATTACTGAGATGAATCATGGTCATTATTGTATAAGTTATTTGGTCAAGCATCCTCATCTTTGTAGTTTTCATCACGGACATCTTTTCCAGTTGAATATTTATCCATTGTAAAATATATATTTTTCTCATAGATTGTTTAAGATCTAGATATGAAAGATTCCAGCAGTAATCCAGTAGTCAGCCGATCTATAAACATATTCCATTTTTTTTCAATTGAAGCAAAAATAACCATAAGGGGCATCCATAACTGAAAAATGATAGCGTCAGCATTTTTGCGCATTAGATTATAAATAAATATTAAACACCCAGTTTTTTTTCTCTTTTTTACTTGAGAATTTTTTTATTGAATATTAAAAAAACAAACAAAGAATGGAATTTATGTTAAAGTAGAAATTGTGAGACCGGATATATTTTACTAGTGTTTTGTCAGATGGTAAATTAAAAATAAAATTAAAAAGAATAATTTATTTTCAGTAACATCGAGGTCGGTCATAAAGTGAGAAGTAGCCACTTAACCCTAAATATTTCTTTCGATAATAATTTAGAATTTTTTTTTTTTGCATTTCATTCTGTTTTTTTCTGTCCACACCCTAGTTTCCTGTTAAAATTATCTAAAGGTTAATACCAACCGCCTGATAACTGCATGAATTAGCACGCAAGAAAACGTTAGAGTTGGTCGTGTGTTCACTGGATTATGATAAACATAATATATTTACACTACTTACATTCGAAGTATTGTCTTCATCTTTCGTCCACTGTACTATCTGGCCTTCATCAGGAGTATCTCAATCCGGGTAACCTACAGGGAATTCCGAACTGAACCCTTTATTTAATCGATGGTGATGGACTGCACTCGTCCCACTGCCCATGTTTAGGGATAGCTTGTCTAGTTTTTGCCTTTAGCGCTTACTCACTTATAATATAAATGCTCTGTTATTGTTGTATTGAGCACATTTTCCGGTGTGTTATATTTTTGAATGTGACTTAGGTGTTAATAAATATGTATGAATGCATGATTATATATATATATATATATATATATATATATATATATATATATAATGGACAATCCCGTCGGTTTCGACGTATGAGGATCTGACAGATTAGTTGATTCAGTTATGAAATTTTGTACAATAATGTATGTATGTAGTTATGTATATGTGTATATGTAGATATTAATTGTAAAAACCAAAACCATATAATTATATATAACTATGTATTTATATGAAAGTATAAGGATATATTGGAGGATATGTATATATATATGTATAGATAAGTCTATTTGGTATAAGATGACAAATGGAAAAAAATCATAGGTTTTTGCCGATTCATTTCGTCTTCCGGCTTTTTCAAGACAAAAAGGAAATCAAAATGTTTTTATTGTTAGAGTTACATTACAAAATCCAAATTTAAAAAAGAGAGATGCTTCTGCGCAAGCCTCTTTCTCGTTAATGTAAATTTCCTCTATCTTAAGTTTTTTTTTCTTTCCATGTCGACAATGTATATGTCTATTTCTAATTTTTTTTATTTTATCTATTAATCCGACATATATTTATCACTTTTAACGTTATTTTCAGTGGATACTCGTACTGGAGTAGACGTTTCATTTATTTATTTTCGTCTACCGGCCTGAATATTCGAGAAATCTTATTAAAGAAAACGATGCGTCCTCCGTCAAGATTTAAAATTGCGTCACTCTGGGCAAAGGGAAACTGTAGTTAGATCCGATGTGCCTTAACCGACTCGGTCACAAAGAACCTTTACTGATCAAGCAAGATCAGAACAGTGACTTTTAGAGAAATCCTTCTCAGTATAGATTTCTCGAAATTATCATATCTGATCAGTTTAGTACAAAGCAATTTACTAAGGAAGTAAAGGATTTTTTATTTATTAATCCGACATATATTTATCGCTTTAAACGTTATTTTTAGTGGATACTCATATTTAAGTAGATGTTCAGTTTATTTATTTAAATCCTATTAAAAAAATATACGCTCTCTGGAAAAATTCGAACCTGCATCCTCCTTGGCAGAGGGAAACTGCCATTACATCCGATGTGTTTTAAGCGACTCGAAAAATCTATGGTGAGGATTTCGCTTAAAGACGCTGTTCAGACTTTGCTTGTATGTATAGAGGAAAAACAATAAAACATTTAAGCACCTTCTCAATCTTGTTCAATGAAACATTTATTAAAGAGGGGTTGCTGTCTAAATACACAACTAGACACACACGCGCAGACATATATATATATATATATATATATATATATATATATATATATATATGTGTGTGTGTGTGTGTCTGTGTGCATACTTGACCTATTAAAAAAAAAAGAAAAAGAAAAGTTACACACACACATATTAATTTATTTTTAAACATTATTTTAATGGATACCCATATTTGAGTAGACGTTCTGTTTTTATTTATTTATTTATTTATTAAAACAGTATATTTATTTATTTCCGACCTGAATATTCGAGAACTTTCGTTAGAAAAATATGCACCTTCCGGCAGTGTGATTTCGAACCTGCACTCCTAGAGGAAACCATCATTATATATATATATATATATATATATATATATATATATATATATATATAATTATTCATTTAAAAAATATGATTCCATAGTTGCACATTTACATATTATTTTTAAATAAATAATTATATTTATGCTCTACTTTTGTATCGAGCACTATTTTTTAAAAATAATAACAAAAATACTAAAGAACTTTGGATTATTTACCTAACGCGTTCTTTCCTGTTTTCTATATATTTTTCACACATACACACATATATATATATATATATACATATATATATATATATATGATATTTTGCTGTTTCACTGATGACCTGGAATCATTAGAAGGATTTTATTTCAACAAAAGCTACATTAGTGAGACAAAATGTAGATCATATTAAGCGGCTAAACATTTTATTTTTATTTCATTAGTGAAATATAGAACTTTTACAAATTGTCTTAAACATTCATTTATGTGCAAATACCCTTGAGAAATGCACAGATCTATCTACTCCCCTAGCTTCGGGTTAAATAGTAGGAATTCTATCTGAAAAAAATCATTTTAATCCCCATAAAAAATTGATAATGCAATATTCACTTGCAACCCCCCCCAAAAAAAAAAACAGAATTATTATTACAATGCAAATATAAATAACCTATATAAAGGGTTGATAATCCATAAAATAACAAATCAGTCAATCAAACCGTCTTAAAAATTTACTATTCTTTTCTGTTAAATTCTCATTGACTGAGTTATTCATTTTTTACCTTCAAATCAGTGAATTGCTTTTGCCGATGTTAAGTCTCGAAAAAAACGTTATATAAAATTCACTATATTTTTTTTTATCCATAAATGGTCGAATGTGTTAAAATTATACCAATAAATCAGTTGTGCTTACTTTTATTTGTAACATATATAAATGTAGGCAGAAAAGACATGTTGAAAAGATGGTGAGGATCAGAAAGCAACGTTCGGGGTGCCCAAGCAGGTTTGCACTCCACCCCAAGTTAATTTGTCCTCTGGTGTTTATTTTAATTAAAAGAAACAAATTTAGATCTTGTCTTACCATCAGTGAAATCGAACTTGAAAATAGCTTACCTGAAAAAGAAAAAAAAAAGAAGTTAGTATTATTAAATTTACAAAAATGTTTTTTTTTTTGGGGGGGGGGAAATGTTTAAAAATGCATTTTTAAAACAAAGTGTCTTCTAAAACAATAAATTTGTTTTATTTATCGATGCCTGTAAATACAAAAGAAAAGATAAAAAATATCTATCTTAAAATTAAAAAAAAATGATATATATTTCAAATCCTTAAGGCAAAAACAATTTTTTAGCATAGAGTAATGGTTAACGAGGCTAGTCTGGTTACCCATAGCTACTTAGTAAGCTTGATATTTATTAGGTGCCGGAGATAAAATCAACCAGCTTAACTATTACTACTACGTGGTGAGTTTGATTCTCACTGGGCGACCCATACAAAATTTACCAATAAATAATCTAACGAAGGTTGACATGCCGTAAAATCAACCGACCTAACTATTTCAACATAGTAGTGAGTTTGATCCTCACTGGGTGGCACATACAAAAATTCACCAATAAATAACCCTGCAAAAGTTGACATACTGTAAAATCAACCAGCCTAACCATTACAGCAGAGGAATGAGAATGAAAATTGCTGCAACATCTGATCCGGTGCTTTTGATGTGTATCTAAAGATTGTTGACTAAATCCAAACAGCAATCTCCAATATTATAGATCCTGACCTGGCATCTCGGCTTCAGTCACTTTCCCACCACCGTAGCAAAGTTTCCCTGTGTATTTTTCTATAAAACTTTTGATGGCAATTATTCTGATGTACCTCAACTCCATGAAATTCAGTGTGATACCTGATTGGCAGTTAGGTCTCATCATTTTACTGCTGAAATTGCTAAATGTAACTGTAAGTTCTATGCTAATAGTTTCTTTTTCACATTTCTCGCTTATGGAGCTCTTTTCTGGTTTTTTACTTTCCTACAATATTCAAAATTTAAATGCAACACTAATTGTCATCTGCTATTGTTAACCGGTTCTTTTATTGTCCTTTTTCCCCAATAACGTATTCTCGGCTTCTTTCACTTTCAGTAATACTTAGCATCTTAGTGGCTTTGTCGCCTTGCTTGGGATTGAAATGATTTTTAAAAATTCATTGAGCCCCACAAAAAATTCAAAATTAAATAACACAAAGGCTGACCATGTTGTAAAATCAACTAACCTAAACATTACTACTGAGTAGTGAGTTTTGATCCTCACTGTGTGCCTCGCGAAAAATTCAGTATTAGATAACCCAGCAAGAGGAGACATAAAATCAACTAAATTAACCCACAATAACCCCAGCAATGAACAGGTATTGTTTTATGATCTTGTTTTGCAAGTATAAAATGTCGAGAGAAATATATTCCTGGGACACTTCGACGTGGTGTAATTGTCACTAAATTAATTACGACTGAGTTGCGAGTTCGATCCTCACTGAGTGCTCCATATTTTCGGCCTTGTGTCACATCTAAGCTGCGCTTAGAAAATCATTTAGGGGCATCTCGACGTGGTGTAATGGTTAGCAAGCTTGATCCGCTAGAACAATTACGAATGAGTAGTGAGTTCGACCGTCACTGGGTGCCACATACTTTCGGCCTTGTGCCACATCTAAGTTACGCTTAGAAAATCGCAGAGTGCGTCAAACCTCTGGGTTTTTACAACTCTGTCCTTCGGCATAGCCTTGTCTGTGGAGTCAGACAAACCCGACCCCCCCCGTTATTACGAGGTCTACGAGGAATTTTTGCCAGAGCCTACGGGCACGGGATGTCCCACGCAAAAAAAAAAAAAAAAAACGTCTTGCGTCACATCCCATCTAGCGGGGAGGGCTTGGGCAAATACCGAGAATTATATTCACCAGTTTTTCTATTATTAAACAAATTGACAATCTAATTTTATATACAAATGATGCAATGCTGATAGCAGAAAGGAAACCAGAGGAATTGCTACAGAAGCTATGTGGCATGGATTATCTCCCTTTACATATATTCTGTATTTAAGTAAGTCTAGTAGGATACTTCATTCTAAGTTGAATAAAGCTTCAGTTAAGTTACACCTGTGTTCGTTTTCTCAGCACAAGGTAGTAACGGAAAAAAGAGAAGAAAGTACTGAACATCAGTTGTAAGGAAGCAGTGTTTGATTGCCATGAAAAGAAATAATCCAAGAAACGAACTAAGTATTGGAGAAATCAAGCAACTCCAAAAATTTACCGTCTAGGAAGGATTTTAACAGAGGATGGAATAGATGGCACTGAAATCTGAAGACGAAATGGGATAGTAAAATATGTGTACCAAAAGCTAAGCAAAGTAATAGGTGGCAGGAAAATTTCATAAAACAAAGAAAAAAAATGCTGAACTCTTATGTAATATTTACACTATTGTTCGAACTGTTATCCTCATCTTTATTGTCGTATTCAGGATGTTTCGGTTGTTGTACGCTCCGGTCTTCTTCAGGGGATATACACTTGAATTTCGAACTGAACTCTTTATTTCATCTATCAGGTTAGATTGTTCTAGTTACACGTGCTATGCCTTTTCTGGTCAGAATAAACAGTACCCTACAATGTAACAACTACCCTGGTACATAACAGCAGCTCCAACAAACAGGGATAGAAGGGTTCAAGCAGATAACAACATCCAGAAAACAGCCTCGGTCTGTCTATCCGATGTGAAGGGATTATCGGAAAACATACAAAACATCTGTGGTCGATATAACATTAGGAGGACCTTCAAAAGTTGTTCAACACTTCGCAGACACCTCTTCTGAGTAAGACCTGCTAAAGAGAAGAGCATGATTAAGGACTGTATGTACGCCATCCCATGCAGCTGTGGCAAGAAATATAAAGAAGAAACAGACCGCCCGATTGCAGGAACACCGTAAAGTCGTAACACGGGAGGAAATAGAAAAATCAGGGGTGGTTGACCATATATGGAAGGAAAACATACATATGTGTATTCCATGGACTGAACATGTGAGCAACAAGGATATTTTAAAGAAAATGGAAACAAAAAGGCAATTATACTTAGATTCAGAAAGAGTAGAATTTTTTTGGCTCATAACGAAGAAAGAGGGCTTGGAAATTTTGACACACACGGGTCGTGTTGAAAGCAAGATGGAAACAGGAAAGTACGGAATAACGTACCTAATGAGCTTATGGAAATGGTTGTCAAATCAGGTAGTAGGAGGGATAGTAAAAAGACAATCGTTACGAAGAACTACAATGGAAAGGAAGTTGGGAAGAGTCATGATCGCCAACAGGGATATGGCGCATAGAAGAAGAACCGTCAATTTTGTTATCTTTGTCATAGTTTGATAGGTGATAAAAAGGATAAAACTGATACAGGGACTCTCATTTCCTTGCGATCCGAAAAAAGAACACTTGCATGAAAATTTCCATAATTTGAAAGAGCTTTAAGGAAATAGTAAACGCCGTTATGACTGAAATAATTTTTTGCATCCCCAGAGCAAAAAAATAAATAAATAAATAAAATAAAAAATAACCTTCTTTTATATCTGCCTGCTTTGATGTCGAAGGTCAAGTTTTGTCGTTTGCTATGCCTGATATGGAAGGCTTCAAAACATAGGATACTTGACTACTAAGCCTCGAACAGTTTTGTTTTTTTTCTCGTGCAATTCCTTAGACATTTAAAATAAACTGCAAACCTTTCCCTAATCCTACTTACCTTTCCAAAATTAAATTCATATTTTTCAGCACTCATTGCAGCAATTTTAATCATAGTGAAAATCTCGTGAAAGATTATTTTGGGAGTCTGGGAATGTCTAAAAATGTTATCGCTTGTAATCAAGTCTTTACTTTACATCATTTTGGCTTATAAAATGTTTCATTGCAATCCTTTACATTTTGGTTAGGGGAGGAAATGTTGTATATGATTTTTTTCTGATATAGATATTTTTTGCAGTGTACACTTTTTTAAGTATTAGGTAATTTTAGCTGAGCTTGGTATGCTTAGGAAATTTTCAAGTTGGAGCAGAATACCAGGCGTAGAAAAGAACGCTATAATGCGAGTTAGAAATTTCAGTTATTTTCAGTAAGTTGAGGAGGTGACATTAAGTTGGAAAGTGACCACAATTTTAAGGTCTTTTTTTGGAGGGGGTAATTTTAATTTTATTCTGTTATTTTTTTATTTGAATACCTAATACAGTTGCATCAGAGAAATCTGGGTTTCGTTTTATGCTCAAATTATGCTTAAGTTTTAATTAATCTGATCCTTATCAGGATTAAGCTTTATACAAATAAAAAAAAACAATGATGGACAACCTGTATTTTAGTTGTTGTATTTGCTAGTAATGCTGTGCATATTTTTTTGTTCGTAACGCCATAAACTTTGAATAAAAACTAAAGGCAAGACAAGGGTCTCATATTATGCACAAGTACACGTTTTCAGAAATTTATATTCAGCTTAAAAACATATTTAAAACATCAAGGTTGCAAATGCACCCAGTTAACACAATAGATAATGAAACGCAAAGTAGGTATGATATTGATAACAACTGTTTACAAAAGGTATTGAATATGTCGGCCATATTTGTTCTTTGGGAATCAGTGTAATTAAACGTCTTTTGTTTCAATTTTGCTTACAAGATAAAGTTTGTTTATATATTTTAATATTCTTGTTTTTTGTAAAAGTTTTCTCACTTCATTCTTGATGAGAGACACATTTTTATTTTCATAGTTCATTAATATATAAAAATATAACAGTCATGTCAAACAGAAAACTATGATAGATGAATTAATTAATCATAACAGGGTATAAATTACTTAATCATA